>CM017565.1:33429420-33580733 GCA_007844125.1 Sinonovacula constricta
TCTTACCGGTATCAGAATGGCATTACTGTATGGGCTCTAACCTGTATCAGAATGTCATTAATGTTTGGGCTCTAACCTGTATCAGAATGTCATTAATGTTTGGGCTCTAACCTGTATCAGAATGACATTAATGTATGGGCTCTAACCTGTATCAAAATGACATTAATGTATGGGCTCTAAGCTGTATCAGAATTGTATTAATGTATGGGCTCTTAACCTGTATCAGAATGGCATTAATGTATGGGCTCTAACCTGTAATAGAATGGTATTAATGTATGGGCTCTTACCTATATCAGAATGACATAAATGTATTTGCTCTTACCTGTATCATAATAGCATTAATGTATGGGCTCTAGCCTGTATCAGAATGACATTTATAATGGGATCTCACCTATATCAGAATGACATTAATATATGGGCTCTTACCTGTATCAGAATGACATTAATGTATGGACTCGTACCTGTATCAGAATGGCATTTAAATTTGGGCTCTAAACTGTATCAGAATGACATTAATTTATGAACTCTTACCTGTATCAGAAGGGCATTAATGTTTGGGCTCTAACCTGTATCAGAATGTCATTAGTGTATGGGCTCTAAACTGTATCAGAATTGCATTAATGTATGGGCTCTAAGCTGTATCAGAATTGTATTAATATATGGTCTCTTACCTTGCTATGTATAGCTATTGAGGTACACATACTAAGTATGTTTAAAAATTTCTATCCTCTCCACAAAGCTTATGGCCCCACGGTGTTTAAAACCATGCATAGAAATTCAAATTTATTTACAAAGTAAACAAACTTAACAACGAACAGTAGGTGCATGCCAACATTTTATTTTATAGGCCGGTTTCGTTTTACATCCAGCTTTAAAGGTAACATATTCTTAAAATATTTATTTAATAAAAAAAATAATGGATACCAGCATCGTCGTCTTCGTCGTAATCATCGCCGTTATCATCGCCGTTATCATCCCCGTTATCATCACCGTCATCATCATCATGATCATGATGATGATGATGATCATCATCATCATCATCATCATCATCATCATCATCTTTATTATCATCATAATTATCATCATCATCATTATCATCATCATCATCATCATCATCTTTTTATCATCATCACCATCAACATCATCATTATCATCATCATCATCATCATCATCATCATCATCATCATTATCACATCATCATCTTTATTATCATCATAATTATCATCATCTTATTATCATCATCACCATCTCCATCATCATTATCATCATCATCATCATCATCATCATCATCATCACATCATCATCATCATATCATCATCTTTATTATCATCATAATTATCATAAACGTCGTCGTCGCCCCCGTTGTCTTCCACCATCCCTCCTCATAAATATCGGCAGAATAAGCGGCAACAAAAATCAATACAATCATACAATTTCGTGATCTCTTTAACTACCGGAAATAGCAACATTTAACAATCAGCATGTGCGTATGATTATTAGATCGTTTGAAAATGTGTTATGCACCAACGTAAAGTATCGTATCTAGGTTGGAAGAATCAGTTGGATAATCAAATGCATTGCAACAGTTTTCGAAAATGTTTAGACAGCTTAGCTCAACAACCTAGTATAGCTTTAAAATAAAAGATAACGGTTTGCTGGAATATACACATTTAAAAATCTAAAAAATAAAAATAAATAAATAAATATGGTAATTATACCAATTATGACTAGTAACGTTAAAGGTGGTCCTCAAGTGCAGAACACAGACTAGTCCGTGAGTGTTTGTTTTTGTAACTACTTGTTTTTATTGAAATATGTGTCCTTAATGGCTTCAGAACGCCTTTAAGTTTACATTATGTGCACTTGAAAACCAAAGCCACAACGCCAACCTGTTTTCGTCATGGTGTTATGAACATTTAGTGTGCATCTTGATAGCATTACCTCAGTCAGTGACTGTTGACGACTGAGGAAAAAAGCCTTAAACCTATTTTAAGATTGAATGCACGCAATATATTTAAGAAAATACACCCACACGATTCAAGCCTAATATACCACCGACACATACCAGTTCTGCAGAGTAATATAGTAAGACATATCAAATACACATGCTATAACTGACTTCTATGACTCAGTGACTGCGCGTGCTGAAATAGTTCGTTTTTAAATGGTGCATGTTACCTTAACAAAATAATCGAGTAATGTAGTTTGTAAACATATTGCCATTTAATATGTTATTTTACGACAAAAACGGGATCTATTTTAATCATTTGCTATTAATATTTAACTATGCACAGCGCTTTCTGAATCTTACGCTGCAAGAAGATGGCCTTTGTACACTTGTCGTATTTGACCAGTTTGAAATTTTTTTATCTGTGTTTAAATGCTACTACGATACTATCTCCCAATCAGTTAATTTCTATATATTTCTTGTCCACTTTTTGAATGACTACAAATAACATATAAATTTACAACATATATATCCATCAGCACAATTACAATGACCTGTTGAAAGTATATTTTTCGCATCCAAGTTGAAAACCGCTTTTGTCCTTTATAGGCGTTGCTCCAGGTGTTAATCGGTCATTGGACATCGACCTGCTGTGCTTTATTTGAAAGAGAAAATGGGTTAGAAACTAAGGAGGTATAAATTTACATCATGGCCCTTGGTGTTATACTATAAAGGCATAGAACATTGGTAATTTCTCGATCACCGGTCCATTGGTAGCTTCTCGATAACCGCTCCACTGGTAGCTTCTCGATATCCGGGCCATTGATAACTTCTTGATATCAGGTCCATTTGTAGCTTCTTGATATCCGGGCCATTGGTTACTTCTTGATATTAGGTCCGTTGGTAGCTTCTTGATATCCGGACCACTGATAGCATCTCAAAATCTAGCTCATTGGTAACTTCTCGATATCCGGACCATTGATTACTTCTCGATATTCGAATCATAGATTCTCGATATCTGGACAATTCGCTATTGCCCGGCATTGGAACAGTTCACAACTACTCGTTATCCGCACCATTCGTAACTTTTCGGTATCCGGACCATTGGTAACTTCTCCATATCCGGTATATTGGTAACTTCTCCATATCCGGACCATTGATAACTTCTCGATATCAGGACCACTGGTAACTTCTCGATATAGTAACTTCCTCGATATCCGGACCATTGGTAGCTTATCGATATCCGGACCATTGGTAACTTCTCGATATCCGGTCCATTTATAAATTCTTGATATCCGGACCATTGGTAACTTCTTCATATCCGGACCTTTGGTAACTTCTCGATAGGCGGAATATTGGTAACTTCTCGATATCAGGACCATTGGCAACTTCTCCATATCCAGACCATTGGTAACTTCTCCATATCCGGACCATTGGTAATTCTCCATATCCAGACTATTGGTAACTTCGCCATAACCGGACCATTTTGAACATCTCCATATCCGGACCATTGGTAACTTCTCGATATCAGGACCATTGGTAACTTCTCCATATCCGGACCATTGGTAACTTCTCCATATCCGGACCATTGGTAACTTCTTCATATCCGGACCATTGGTAACTTCTCCATATCCAGACCATTGCTAACTTCTCCATATCCAGACCATTGGCAACTTCTCCATATCCAGACCATTGGTAACTTCTCCATATCCGTAACTACTCGAAAACCGATCCATTCGTATACTCTATATGCAGTCCAATTTTAGCTACTCGGCACCCAAAAGCCATGCGTGCGTTCAGTAGAAGCGAACGTTCGCTAACAGTGTTGATTGAACGAACAGTTCATCGCTAACGTTCGCTAACGGATTCCGAGGGTAGTGAGCAAAGAAATTGAACCGTACAATAACACCGTTAGTGGCAAACATCGTTACCGGCTAATGTCCGCTTCTACTGAATGCACGCCATGTTTACTTTTATTGGTGAATTGACAACAAATGTACGAAATCAGAGGCAGAACTTATTTTGATGGTTCTCCTTTTTGTATATTTTCAGGCGAGGTCCGCAATAGGGCCAAAAGTGATGGGTCTGAAAGTCCTGAGGTTCCCAAGGGCACTGCTCACATGAAGAAAAATGTTGGGCTCGTACGGGGAACTGCGTTCATCATCGGAAGTATTATTGGTAGGTTCGCTGTTTTTATTGAACATATAGTGATTTTGGATAAGTAATTTGAGGTTTTCATAACATATCTATAACACATGCATGTCGCTCTTACTCGGAGATGAGGCGCCCGTGGCCGAGCGGTTAGAGTCGCTGACTTGAAACTCCGCAGCCCCCTCCTCGTGGGTTCGAGTCCCGGTCGGGATGAGAACTTTCATGTTGGGAGGTTTTCTAGCTAACCTGCGTTGCGCCGGTGGTTCGGGTCTTCCTCCACCAATAATTATTTGGACGTCGCCAATAAGACCATAATTGTGTTTTTGCGATCTAACAAAAAACAAACAAAACAAACTTATTCGAGAATATTTCCATAAGCATTGACATGGTGTTGCAATTTTGATTTATCATATCAGTTACGGGTGCACATACTTTCAGTATTCGTGCTCATATTATTTAAAAACCATTCTGGAAACAAGTATCCGCCTCTGTGTGTGTTTGTTCATGTGTGTGTGTGTCTGTGTGTGTGTGTGTCTGTCTGTCTGTCTTTCCTCCGTCTGTCCGTTCGTCCGCCCACGGACACGATTTTGTCAAAGCTTTGCCACCTACATTTGTATCAATTTTTATGAAACCTCACAGACACCTTAAGTACCATGGGAACTCCGAATCTGTCTTTTTGTTACAATCAACCTAAAATTCAGTAAGTTATCGGCCCTTTTTAGCAATATTTTACACGTTATGTTTAAGAGATGGATTTACGAATATGAAGCACGGTGGGAGTATTCGTTAACTCTTGGCTTACAAGTCTAGTATATAAATTTAATTCAAAATACAAACGGATAAAAAAGTATCTTACAAGATATTCGTCATGGTGAAAAGCATTTGGCTTTTTTCAGATAACTGGAACTTAAAAGTTTGACTTTTTTGACAAAAAAATAGTCAATGAACACATGATAATAATACATTTTAATTATAATTTATATTGTCTTATTGTATCTTATGCGCCTGTTACTATTTCAGGGTCGGGTATTTTCATCTCACCCAAGGGTGTGTTATCAGGAACTGGTTCCGTGGGGCTGAGTCTTATAGTATGGAGCGTCGGCGGTATCATCTCGTTGCTAGGTAACGTACACAATTCGTGCTGTTGCTAGGAGACAAAAGCACACAGTATTGATTTTTTGGAAAATATTTTGCTTTATGTCACATTCCTTTTTACATTGCCCCTTTTCTTTTTATAAACGTTGTTTAGCTCCTATTTTCACTGTTCTCGTTATGCCTAATGTGCATATTTAGCTAATTTGCTAAATTAACATGATTAAACAAAAACCTATTGTCTACCGGGACGATTTACATAAACTAACAAATTAATATTTCCTATTTTTGTTCTTATTTTTTTTATAAATCTTGTTGAAAGGATCCTCTCTGATACCATGGCCAACTTTTTTGTTGCTCTATTCTTTGTCTTTCTTGTTCCTCTTCCTTTGTGTTGTCATTATTTGCTAGTCTTCTTTTTCCTTTCCAGGTGTTTCAAGTATTTTGTAAATCCACAATAATTATAACATAAGAACAACAACATATCAGAACAGAAAAATCTACACTAAGAATCACATAATTACAGCCACGTATCCATAATTCCACACTAAGTATCATATATATCATAACATCAAACAAGTATATCCCATATTTCGACAATTAGTATCACATACCTACAATTAAGTGTACCATTATTCCAAACTAAGTATCACATAGTATCAAACTAGTATATCCCATATTTCGACAATTAGTATCACATATCTACAATAAAGTGTGTAATAATTCCATACTAAGTATCACATAACAAACAAGTATTTCCCATAATTCGACAATTAGTATCACATATCTACAATAAAGTGTGTAATAATTCCATACTAAGTATTACTTGGTATCAAACAAGTATATCCCATAATTTGACAATTAGTATCACATATCTACAATAAAGTGTGCCATAATTCCAAACTAAGTATCACATAACAAACAAGTATTTCCCATAATTCGACAATTAGTATCACATATCTACAATAAAGTGTGCCATAATTCCACATTAAGTATCACATAACAAACAAGTATTTCCCATAATTCGACAATAAGTATCACATATCTACAATAAAGTGTGCCATAATTCCACACTAAGTATCACATAACAAACAAGTATTTCCCATAATTCGACAATCAAACAAGTATATCCCATAATTCGACAATTAGTATCACATATCTACAATAAAGTGTGCCATAATTTCACACTAAGTATCACATAACAAACAAGTATTTCCCATAATTCGACAATTGGTATCACATATCTACAATAAAGTGTGCCATAATTCCACACTAAGTATCACATTACAAACAAGTATTTCCCATAATTCGACTAATTGGTATCACATGCCTACAATAAAGTGTGCCATAATTCCGCTCTGTTTATCACATAACAAACAAAATAATTCCAAACTCAGTATCCGATAATTACTGCCAATTAGCCTATAATTTAACACAGGTTCCCTGTCGTACGCGGAGCTGGGCACCATGAAGCCGGAATCTGGTGGAGAATATATCTTTTTTAGGGAGGGTATGTTCAACGTCGTCGCTTATCTGTTCGCATGGACCCGTACCATCGTTCTACAGGTGAGTTACATGATTGCAAATCCCACCGATATTTACAGGTTTTAAAGCGCGTTAGCCTTAAAGATTGAAACAAAGTGGCAACAACTTTATGCTTCATAATGTTTGGCATATGCATAGAGCGGTAATATGTATGGCCCATTCATCGGTTCTTCTTATGTTAAAAACAAAACATACAAATGAGATATGAAAGTTACTAGTTTATAAATGCCATCCTTATTTGAAATACATGTAACAAGAAGTTAACAAGGACGATGAAAATGCAAGGCTTTACGATATGTCCATAACAACATTCTGTTTGTTACAGCCGTCAGGTGTCGCCATCATCTGTATGACGTTTGCCACGTATCTCTCGACATTGTTCGAATACTGTGGAACGCCAGCACCGCCCATCAAGATTATAGCTGTCATAGCCATACGTGAGTTTAAAACCATAATACCGTTTACAAAGCAACTAACACTAACAACAAGCAACAACACTAACAACAACAACAGCATCAATAACAACACAAAGCGACATATTGATATAGCTATTGCGAAAGGGAGTAGTTTTTTTTTTATTAGACTAAAGTATTTAGCAGTATAAGGCGGCATTTGGAATTTTAGCCATAAATTGGCAAAAGAAAAAACGAATAAAGGCAAAGAAGTCCATTTGTCTTCAACAGGTAGTGTTAAAACTGTGTATGAGGTTTCCCAGCTAATCTGCGGTGCGCCGGTGGTTGTGCCCAGACGTGAGTCTCGGGTTTTCCTCCACCAATAATTTGCTCACGTCGCCAATATGACCATAACTTTGTAGGTGCGATGTAACAAAAAATATCTGGACTCGATATATATAGGTGTTCGCAAAAACATAAAGTGAAAGGCAAATGGGAACAAAATCAAATATTTATTTATTCGATATATTAAGAAATATTGTCGACTTCTTCATAAATAATTTAGAGAAAAGATTTTTCAGGTACTCTATGTAATGTTTGTCACTATAGAGATTTATGTGTGACCTTAGACATCGCAACTTTAGTCTATAGTACATGTTTACGAAAGACAAACTATCTCCTTTCAACTTGACGTTTAAATAATGAATCATTATTCCAGTGACCATCACGATCATCAACTGTTACAATACAGCGTGGGCTTCAAACATTCAAGTCTTGTTCACTATTGTCAAGGTGGCGGCACTTTTTGTTGTTATCATCGGGGGCTTCGTTTGGATGGGCAAAGGTAAGCGCAACATTCATTTTGTCGCCGCCATTAAACAATCTAAGTATTGTGATGTGTAATATATATTGCCCATTTTGTGCTGAAGTTTGTCAAAAACTCATGATTTTTAAAACTATTATTCCCCTGAAAGGGCATTTGGAGATGTTAAACAGCGGATTTGACGGTACCCTGGACAATCCATCGGCTATCGCCCTTTCTTTCTATGACGCCATGTGGGCATATGACGGATGGTAAGGTTATGCTTACTCTACGAATTAAAACAAATACGCATGAATTATTTTTCTGTTTACTGAAGTGTTACCTTATCTCATAAAGTAAGAAGCTGACACAATACTTAAGTACATTTATTTCATATAATTTATAAACGGTGTACCTTCCTTCTACAGGGAGTTGTGCTTTGTCAAATAATGTTTTGTAAGTTTGTCCTAACGGCACGGGGTTGCTTTTAGCGACTTTGCTTTTTTCATTAGCGGTAGTTAAATTTCAATACTTTATCTAATCTAATGCTATTTTAAACAATAACACGCAATTCTCTTAGAATAAGATAATCGGTTAGCTTTTCATAAGTTTAAGTTTAAATTTAAGAAAGTATTTTAGCCAATGTAATTCACGAACAGTTGCGTGTTATTCTCATAAAACGAATGGCATTTTTCTTCTCACACAATAAGGAGTGCAATGTCGATGATAAATAAACAAATGCTCTGTTAAAAAACGAGGTTGAGACAAATTAGAAAAGCGATGTATGATTAACTTATCATTTATACGAATTACCAGTGGCTAATACTTTCATATTTGTTTTTTTTTGCATATTGCTATACTTTATTCCAGGAATACGCTCAATTATTTGGTGGAAGAACTTAAAAACCCTTCTAAGTAAGTTTGTTTGTTTATTGGGTTTATCGTCCCACCACCAGTATTTCAGTTATCTGCAGACGGTGTCCACTTGAAGCAGATATAATGCTGCCTTCACTGTGTATAGCATGCCGTGAACACCTGGGATGATACCACACCCAGTCACATTATCCTGACACCAGGTAAACCAGTCGTGAAACTACCCTTATATTTGCTTGAGCGTTAGCAATGGAGCTATACCACTACCATTTTTAACGACTTTGGTATGTCGGGGCCCGCGATCGAACCCGGGGCCTCCCGTACCTGGAGCCGACGCTCTACCGATTGCGCTACCAGGTTTGGTTTTCTAAGTAGGTATAACGCCAATATAAACGCCAGGAATAATATGCACGAGTATAAAAACATATAAAAATAAAAACGTAATGTAAACGTAATGAAAACATAAGTTTTCATTCATTCATAATTATTACAAGTATATATGGTACATGTATAATGGTCATTAGCATCTAAGACGTATTTTAAATTAAAATTACAAATTAAATTTAAAATAAAACCAAAATTCTCCATTCAAACAAAACAACAACAACAACAAACAAAACAACGACAACAAAACAACAACAAATAAAACAACAACAACAAACACACTAATGTTGATTATATATGTGCCATTGCCATTGTTACTCAGATTTTAAAATTGACGAAGATTTAACAAAATATGACATATATATACACATGCACAAATAAACATTTCTCATGACCCGTCTGCGCATGCGGCCAAGCGGTTGTAGTCACAGACATCACCCCCCCCCCCCCCATAACCTTCTCCGCGTACACTCGCAGGTTCGATTATCAGTCGAGGCAAAAACTAAACTTAAGCTGCAAGTTAATTGATTTATAACGCATCAGTGGCTCTGCTCGTGCGTCACGGGCGTTTATCGTTCAATATATAGCTGGGTGTCGACATTATGACTAAGTTATGAGGGGCGTATCTAGGCATGATATGATGTGTACGCAAGGAACCTATGGTGTACTGTTTCTAGATCGAACATGTTAGCAATACAGAATACAGAATTTGCAACTATGTACTCCTTATGCCAGATTCTAGCAAGTTGTGATCGCCCTGAGGACGGAATTACCTAAGAAGTTCTGATTTCAAATACATAAATAAAAGTTAAAAAGTCCCATATCATAAAAGCGGGGATACAGAAAGGTATCTAATTCTATTCAGCAATTTAACATAATTTTTCGTGGTGCAGGTAGGAGTACTAGTTGATCGAAGTTTATATAATTTTAATCCCAATTAGAATCCGATTTTTATTGCAAATCTAATCTCATTTATGTTTTCATTCTTTGTTGACAATGAGTACTTATGCAAAATGCAATTCAGACAATGCTTTTGTTTAATTCTACTCAGGAACCTTCTAATCGCTAACGTGATCGGCGTTACCTTGGTAACAGTGGTGTACGTCCTTACCAACATCTCCTACCTGGTGGTCTTAGGCAAAGACGGATTGCTTAACTCGGATGCCGTTGTTGTGGTAAAGCCTGTCTTCTTTCCTTCTTCATTTCCTCCTTTCTTTCTTTTATCCTTTCTTTTGTTTCAGTTTACTGTCTTGATTTATTTTTATTTCTTATCTTCTTTCTTTCATTCCTTCTTTCTATCCGGCTTACTTTATTTGTATTTATTTATTTTCTTTCTTAATGTATTGGTTATGTTACTTCTTTCTATTTCTCACTTGTTGTCTTTCTTTCGCTTCTTCTTTCATAATTTCTTTCTTAATCTTCTTTTTTTGTTCTTTTTTCCGATACGTTCTGTATTTTAAAAAAATGTTCAGAACTATTCTAACAACATTGCATTAAAATCATCCAAAACAATTTTTTAATTAATCCTTCCTTTCTTCCTTTCTTCTTCATATACCTTTCACTCTTCTGATTTAGTCATTATCATCTTGAAAACAACAACAACAACAACAACAAAACAACAACAAAACAACAACAACAAAAAACAACAACTCACCAGCATGCTTTTGTTCTAGCTACTAAAACCACTTTTGAAATTCTACCACTTTTCCCCGATTTACAATATTGCATAATTTCCTGCCAATATATGTCATGTTCTGAGAATTAATAATTTGAAACTACTAAATGATTAAATGACTAATAAGCGATGTATGTGTAATTTACATAATTTACGTCCGATATTGCAATCTATATGTATCCTGGCTTTAAAACTAATAAAGTCTAGGATGGGGTTCGAATAAAACATGAGGTGGTATATTATTACACAGATTTAGTTTATTATAACAGCAATATAAATAATAATCCAGTATGGCTGTATCCAGATCTTTATCTTGCTCTAGCTCGAGCCCTGCAAATAAACCAATAAACGATAAAAATACATTGCAGGACTAACATCATTAATACAACTACATAAGTTTACATAATACAATCACACCTATTATAGAATCACATATTTATATTCAAACAATATATCCATTTAATGAATATCTCTGCAGATAAACCATATATAAAATCAACATGAATTATCTTGAGATCAGTGGCCAAGATAACAGTGCAATAATTAAAACATATAAAACCATTATTCATTTATAAATCTAATAATTAAACAGTTAATAAACATGTACATATATGTATTACAATTACATACCAGTTGTGGACCAGACTCTATCTCACCACACAGTCTCCTCAGTCTCCCACTTCAGTGTAGTGCTGGATAACATGCTGTAAGTAAAAGGATGTGTGAGCATTCCAAATAGAAATGGTGATAGAACCAAAGACCACTACAGTCATATCATAGTACACAATACAGGCAGCCATCTTTAATTCAACCATGTCAAATTAATAAAGATTCAAAATAACTCAAATGACGCGTAACTCATTTGCAACCACAACAACAATACATGTTGGCAGACCGAACACCACTTACCTCTTACAATGGCTGAGCACCCTGAAAACTTTTATAATAACCAAAGAATAACTAAAACTAACAAGAGGACCATGATGGCCCTTAATCGCTCACCTGATGACACAAGCTTTACGTAGGCTCAAATCTGGCATCAAGTAATTAAGAGTTATTTACTTTAGAAATCTTTGGTGAAGATTGGACCATTAGGGTGGCCACTGGGTTGATAACATTTTCTAGAATTTTACCAAGTAACCTACTGAATCCACATGACTCACTTCAAAACATATGTAAGATTTCATACTGGCAAACATGATGGTCAAGTTTGGTGAAGACTGGGCCATCAATGTAGCCTCTTAAGTGTTTTCACAAGCTTTTTCTAAAATTTAACCTAGTGACCTATTTTATGACCCCACGAGACCCAATAACGAACTCATCCAAGATTTTATGTAGACAAACATTCTGACAAAGTTTAATGAAGATTGGCCTATAAATAGGGCCTCTAGTGTGTTTACAAGTTTTTCCTAAAATTTGACCTCGTGACCTACTTTTTGACCCCAGGTGACCCAATAATGAACTCATCCAAGATTTCATGCAGACAAACATTCTGACCAAGTTTGATGAAGATTGGATAAAAATTGTGGCCTGTAGTGTGTTCACAAGGTAAATGTTGACGACGGACGACGAACGACGGACGACGGACGCCGGACGACGGACGAAGCGGTATCACAAAAGCTCCCCACTGGGTTACATACTTCCCCGCATTCTTAATGACGTCCTCGTCATTGTCAAATAAATGTCAACAGTATGTTTTCATAAGTCAGTATTGTAAACAAAAGTTCTACTGTTACATAACTACAACTACCAACATTCATACATTTACATACTACCTATTTTCACTATTACACATTTTTTGTATTGAGTTGTGTCCTCATAATGTTGTTGTTGTATTATCGTTTCTTTGTTGTTGTTGTTAGTTGTTGTTGTTTTTTATTTTTATTTTTTTTATTGTTGTTCTAAACCTTGCGTTATATTAATGTTACTCTTAAAAACCTTTTATTTTATGTCTTGGCGGGTAAGCGACGCAAATGGTATACCATTTAACTGACCAAAATTCAATAAATCATCTACATACATTATATGCAATAATCATAAAAAATAATATATATGTACACTTCGGCCTCCTGAAAGTTGCTTCCATGCAACTCTTACATAGCAAAGTAAGACTATGTAGGATACATAATTGTCAACGTCTTGTAAAAAAATGTAAAATATAAAATATGTTCCAAATAATGACAAAACTAGCGTCTTTAGTGTAATAAAACACTTATTAACTTTAAAGCCATATCACTGTTCATTCTCTGTAACACTCCAGATGACATTAACACATCAACAGCCTGTATCTTTCTGTCACTGTCACTAAGGAGACTGTTCATGTTGAACATAATATTATTACCATATCTATCTGGCGGTTTCTTGGATCGTTCTGATCTTCTCAAAGGCATTGGGGGAAGCTGTTTCTTACGTTTTCCATGTACCGTCTCTCTAACTGGAGATTCTAACAAGACATTTTTTTTCCTCAACTGTTTCTTCTGGCCTTTCAACTGTATGATTTTCGTTTTCCTGTTCTACAGTGGTAGTATCAGTTAACACTGGTACATCTTCTTGAACTGTCAAAACGTCTTCCTTTTCATCTTCTGCTCCAACATTTACTTCATCTACATCATCATCTTCATCTGAAATAACTTCATCTGAAATATTTAAATCTGAAATATCCTCATCATCATCTTTATCTGTATTTGTTCGTTTCTGTTGACTTTTAGCAGTATCACAGGCGTCCCCGTGAGCATTCGCTTGCCGTACAAACACAACTGCTTCGTCATCAGAACTAGAATAATTATCTAATTCTAAACATTCTCCATCTCCATTTTCTTTGGATGCATCCGTTGTTTTAATTTGGCTTTCTTCTTTTTCTGCTGAGTCTATAGCATTAGCATATATACTTTTATCTTTCTTTACCCTGTAATGCACTGGGAAAAGATGGTTTCTGTGAAGCTTCCTTACTTTCTCAAGCTCATTTCCTCTAACTATATAAACAGGAATCTCTTTTCTTGGTCTTTCAATAACAGTATACAGTTCATCTTCAAATTTATCGGCAATCTTATGCTTCCCTTCCCCTCTAGCCAAAATCCTTACCAGTACTTGATCTCCTACTTCTAATTCTGCTCCTTTCACCTTCTTGTCAAAATAGTACTTCTGTTTCTTCTTGGCTTTAACCATACTTTTCTCTGCAATTTCTCTAGTCTTCTTAATTTTCTCTCTAAGTTCATTTATGTAAACTTGAGTTGTTTTGTTCATGTTATCCTCTTCTCTGACTTCTGCAAACATTGCATCTATTGGAAGTCGTGGTTTTCGACCAAACACCAGTTCATAGGGAGAAATCATGGTAGTTTCGTGGGGAATACTGTTATATGCGAATACTAGTGCATTTATATATTTCCTCCAGTCTTCTTTTTGCTCTTTTTCCAGTGTACCAAGCATACCTATCAGTGTTCTATTAAATCTTTCTGGACCCGCATTACCTTGGGGGTGGTAGCTTGTTGTTCGAGATTTCCTCATGTTGGTTAGCTGACATAGCTCTTTGATCAGATGGCTTTCAAAGTTTGCTCCCTGGTCTGAGTGAAGTCGTGTGGGGATTCCATAATGAACTATAAAGTTGTTAAAGAATGCTTCTGCTGTTGTTCTTGCAGTTTGATTTTTTGTAGGAATGGCCATTGCGAATTTTGTGAAGTGGTCTGTGATCACTAAAATGTTTGAATATCCGCCCTTGCATGTTTCTAGTGTAAGAAAATCCATACATACAAGTTCCAATGGGTACGAAGTATTTACATTTACAAGTGGAGCTCTAGTATTGTTAGGAGTCTTTCTTCTTAAACATCTGTTGCAGTGCTTAACATAATCTTCTATGTCGGCAGACATACCAGGCCAAAAGAATCTTTCTCTCATAAGTCTTGTTGTTCTTTCAATACCTGGATGGCCAATATCTGTATGCAGTCCTTTTAGTACGTCTTGCTTATAACATTCTGGTAACACTAGCTGCTCTATTTTGTTTTCATTTTCTTCAATTTCTCTGAACAATAGGCCTCTCTTAATCTTAAAATATTTAAAGTTTCTTTTCATTATCATGTCTTCTTTCTTGAAGGTCTTTTCTATTATTTTCTTATCTATTACAGCTAATCTCCAAGGTCCAATTATCTCATCAGTCATTTGCTTCCTCCTGATTTCATGAAGTTCAACTAGTGCCATTGTTGTATCTGTATCTCCAGTAGCATCTATAATGTTAATGTTATACACAGGAAAAGTCTCTAAATATGGTGTTTGTACAGTGATTGCACTGCAGATTTCTCTAACAATGTCTTGGTCTAATGTAGATCCATGCATGTCTGTAGATAAATCATCTTCAGTTGTATATGGGTATCGACTAAGTGCATCAGCATCAATGTTCTTGGTACCAGGTCGATAAAAGATATCAAATGTGTATTCACCAAGTGCTGCTGCCCATCTCTGTCCTGTTGCGTCTAATTTAGGTGACTTAAGAATATGCGTTAACGGATTGTTGTCTGTGTAGACTGTAAACTTCTTTCCCATTAAATAATCTGAAATTTTTTCCGTAACTGCCCATTTTAAAGCTAAAAACTCTAATTTGTATGCAGAGTAGTTCTTTTCTGATTTGGACAAGCATCTACTAGCATATGCTATCACGCGTTTCATCTTTCCCTCTAGTTGATAAAGAACTGCACCTAATCCTTGACTTGATGCATCTGTATGTAGTTCGAACGGCTTATCAAAGTCTGGGTATGCGAGTATTGGTGGTGTTGATAGTGTTATTCGAAGCTGCTCAAATATTTTTTGTTCTGTATCTGTCCATTTTCATGACTCTGGGACAACGTGTTTCCTTCTTTTCTTTACTGTAGGGTTTGGTATAAGTTTAAACAGCGGGCTTGTTATTTTGGCAAAGTCTTTAATGAACCGCCTATAGTAGCATGCGAAAGCCAAAAATGAATGTAGATCACTGGGACATTTTGGTGTTGGCCAATTTCTGATCTTTGCTATCTTTTCTTGGTCAGTTTCCACTCCATCTTTGCTAACGACATGGCCTAGAAAGTTAACTTTCTCTGTAACAAAGTTACACTTTTCTGGTGCTAGCTTCAAGTTACATTTCTTCAGTTGAACCAATACCTGATCTAAATTATTTACATGTTCTTTTAAGGTCTTGCTAAACACAATAACATCGTCTAGGTATATGATGCACGGTTTCATGTTCAGTGATCCCAAACATTCTTCCATGAGCCTCTGGTACGTAGCTGGACTATTTGTAAGACCAAATGCCATTTTATTGAACTCCCAAAGTCCTAAAGGACCAACTGTAAATGCTGTTCTATCTTTATGACTCTCTTCAATTTCAACTTGGTGGTAACCCGATTTCATATCTAAAGTTGTGAAATAGGAGGCACCATATAGCGTGTCAAACACTTCTTCGATTCTAGGTAACGCATAAGAGTCTTTAAATGTCTTTGAATTCAACAATCTGTAGTCTACACATAACCTTAGTTGTCCATTTTTCTTTCTGACTAATACTACTGGGGATGCATACGGTGATTTTGATGGTCTAATCACTCCAGTTGCTAGTAATTGCTCTAAATGTGATCTTACTTCATCTATCATTGCCGGCGGTATTCTTCTATGCCTTTGTTTGAATGGTGTTTCATCTGTAAGTTCAATTCTGTGTTTCACTCTACTGCAATAACCTATGTCTGTTTCATTTGTACTAAATATATCTCTGTGTTTCAATAAGATTTTTGTCAAACAGTGTTTTTCGTCTTCAGACAATATATGTCCTGTGTCCACCTTCAGATCTGCAACTAGCTGTCGTCTCTTCTCGTCTAATTGTTCTACTTTTTTCTCTTTATCTTCTTGTATCTTAACTGGCTGTATCTCACACAAAATAGTTCTAGGACAAATGTTGACTGTGTTTGTTGACAGGTTTGATGATGTCACGATAACTTCTCTGGTTTGGTCATAGTTGTAGTGTATAAGACTTGGTGTTAAATCAATGTAATCTGGAAGGCGAGTACTTTTTGATTCTTGTAACAATGCTGCTGTTGGTTGATGGTCTACTTTTCGATCTACAAAACCTTTAATGTGAACAGTCTGGTTTGGTTTGATTGACACAGTATGATCTATCTGATCGATCCTCTCTTGCTATTTCTTAACAGTCTGTTCAAGTGTTCCAAAACCGGAATAGTCACTTTTCTTTTCTTCCTGAATTCTCTGCGCTGTATGACACGTCTTCTGCTTGGTTTCTGGTTGCTTTAATTCACCTTCTAACTTCCTTAACTCTATTTTAAAACGATCATAATCTTCCAATGTGTCAAATTTGTACTGGGCTGCATGTTTTAAGTCAAGTCTGAGTCCTTGATACAACACTTGCTTCAAAAGAGCTTCATTATGTTTGCTAATTGCTCCCAAATCTACAGCTTGCGAAAAAAGTGCTTCTAGTCGAACTGCATAAATGTTGACTGGATCTGTCCCCTGTGTACACGAATAAAATTTTCTCATTACTGACTCACAGCTTTCTACACTACCAAATGTACTGTTCACTTTGCGAAGTAATGTCTCAGTGTTAATACCAGTTCCTAGTCGACGTATGATATCACTTGCAGTACCCTTGAGTGCTCTTCGAATACCCAGCATCAATTGCTCCTTTGAAAAGGTGTATTCTTCAATCAATGATTCCACTTCGTACTTGAAGGTTTCCCAGTTCACTTCACCTTTATTCATCTCTCCAGAGAATGAAGACAACTTCGGGAAACTGTATACTCCATGTTTAACTGGTCCACTATCATGAGTAATGGTTGATGTAACCCCATCAGGTGTGACCAAGCCTTTCTTATTCTCCATCCACATTGTCTTCAAAATGTCTACAGGCTTTACCTCTAAGTCAACCATTTCTGGTGCTTTACTTACCTCCACAGCAGTTTTCTTTGGAATAGCACCGCCTGTTTCATCAACAGTTAACTTAAAAGTTGCTTCTGTTTCTTCTTCTTTAGCATTGAATGCTTTTGGGAACTTTTTTAGTTCTTCTGCTTTCCATCTGCAGGACTAACTTTTAACTTCCGAAGAGCTTCTATACTTTTTTTCTCTTCATCTGATATGGTGATATCTGATTCGGTTTTGAGTGGCCCAGCACTCTTCATTTTATCACCATCTATACTTTTCTCAGCCATTTTTTTTACTTACCAGTAAGCTGAACTAACTTCTATAATTTATACAATTAAAAAATGATATAAAACCAATCAAGCAGACATAAGCTCGAAACAAACTAAGTGATTCTAAATCACTAGGCAATAATAAGGTAAGCAATATACAACAAACACTGCTAGTATTCAGGTATAGTCCTAGGTAGAACAGTCAACTAATTGTCATCAACTTATAACTGAAATATTTCTCAGTCTTGATATATGCCGACATTGGCTAGGTAAATAAGTGTATAAATGTCTAAGTATAAAGTAAACATCAAGGACTAAAAAAAAATTTTTTTTCAACTGATAAGCCTATCTGGCTGGGCAGGTAAGTTGGTACTAACTGTAGTTATGTATAAATTATAACTCACTCAATGTATATTAATTGTATGTTGCATTAACATGTACCTTCCAGGTACAGTTAACAGTTTTCAAATTAATGTATAGCTGAAGAACTGAATAATAAAATTAAGTATGCATAACACTATCTAGTTTATGAAGAAACTATTTAACAGGATTTTAGTTTGTTTATTTTCTGAGTTATTTTAAGTGCAATTTATAATTTAATTAATGCATGTAATGTTATTATCTGCATCAAATAATACACTTTTAATAATTTAATATCCTATTTAACAACAAAATGTGTAATAATGACTATCTAATTTCACCAAACTAACTAAAATAGACTTCACTACAACTTTCTACTGCTAAATACACAATAGTTTACAACAAAATAGAGGTCGGGGTCATTTATAGTACATATAGTCACATGTCACTGTAAGGTCAACTGGTCAGCCAATAAGATTTGGGGTTGCATTAACCAAACTTTCCTAAGCCAATGAAATTACAGAACACCGATTTAGGTGTAACTCATTTGCAACCACAACAACAATACATGTTGGCAGACCGAACACCACTTACCTCTTACAATAGCTGAGCACCCTTAAAACTTTTATAATAACCAAAGAATAACTAAAACTAAAAATGCCTGACCATTCTCAATAGAAACTCAAACAAGACTGAGAAAAAATACTAGTCACATGACCAAAAGCGCGCGGTTCTATAAATAGAACAAGACGGGTCATTGAATATTTAAAACACCACATTCGTCCTCACTATCAAACGAACCTTAAAAAAACCACTGGGTTACATACTTCCTAGTCTGGTTCCCAGCTTCTATTGTAGACATAATAGAAGTCTGGCATTGACGAAACAATGGCCGACGCAATGATAGCTGTAAGTTAACCAAATACTTTCAAAAGTTGTTCATCGAGATATTGTTCAATTTTCAATCGATATGTATATATAAAATTCTTAAAGATAAGGTTTCTTTTCGTGGAGCATTTCCGTATGTTATTTTTTTTAAGTTTCAATAAGTTGAGTACTTTTCGGACAAATACGAAGATTGTGATATTTCGGATATGTGATCATAAGTTCTCTTGTAAAATGATTATATGATGGTCCAACAAGTTTTCGTGGTACTTAACAGTTTAACTGCTTACTGGCATAATAAGTAATCATGTTGGTTGGGAAAAGGAACAAAGTTTTGTTAAACTGACACTAATCTACTCACTTCAGTAAAATTCATTCACTGAAGACTTTCCAAATCCTATTTCCAGCGATTTTAAAAACACACATACCAGCCATTTTTTCCATGACGTCACCAACAAGTTTTCGGGGGTCATCTCAAAACAACAATACAAGTATACTAGTTAATCTGCCTGACAGCAAATTTTATTTCATGTGTTATTAAATGTAAACAGCATTATAAAAACAACATCTGGTGAAAATATCAACAACAAGGTAAACACGATTGATGTTATCGCTGTGAACAATCACTAATAATTAACTTAGACCTATAAAATGCATACATACATTTAAATTTACTGTAGTACTACAGATCTTTGGAATTAAACAGTGTTTAGGACAGACCTATATAATGCATACATACATTTAAATATACTGTAGTACAGATCTTTGGAATTAAACAGTGTTTAGGACAGACCTATATAATGCATACATACATTTAAATATACTGTAGTACAGATCTTTGAAATTAAACAGTGTTTAGGACAACATTTTTTCTTAAGACAGTTTTTAGGACAAGATTTATTCTTCAGAATTTGCACTGTGACATGGGCAGACAAAAGAGTCGTGCCTCCTGAGTAACCCTTACCTTTGTGCAAAATTTTAAGTGCACCCAGTGACCACAACCTTCCATATCACATTGACCCCAAGTTATGATAGATAAAATCATGTCATTGTTGGGTTTGTTTACGTTGAATCTTTTGCAAACACAGCATTTCTCAGATTCTTGGTGGTTGTCTTCATGATCTAAGTCATCAGAACTTCCAGTACTACTGGTGTCAGATTGTGGGGGCTTTTCGACCCCAGAAGGTCCCGGTTCACAAGGGGATACAGCCTTAAAAGGTTTGGCAAATTTCTTTATTTTTTATTCACTGTGTCTGCCTTCTTGTTTGACCCAATAAGAGTCCCTGCCAGTTGAGAGTCTGTAATTTCTTTGCCAGAAGTTTGAATTTTGGATGATAATTTTCTTTTCAAAGGTGGGACAAATCTGGGTATTTTATGTACCAGAAATGATGCTACTGAGGTTTGTAGACATTCATTTGGCTGAGACTCTGGTTGGTCAGACTGACTCTGCTTCTCTGTAATTATTTCATTTGGCACAAAACACTTAGGAGCAATAGCCTGCATGTTGAATGGGACAATACCAGTTTTCCTAAAGGAATTGATGATGTTGGAAGGGGTCAATGCCTTAACATAGGCCTTACATGCTAATTCACAAATATCATAACGTGTGATTTGCCTGCCAACATTTTGCCTTAAGAATTCCTGACAAGCCCTATTGTAAGCAGACTTAAATGGTTTTAAAATGCCTACATCTAATGGCTGCAACAAATGTGAGCTGTGTGCAGGTAAGACCATAAGAACAACTTTACTCTGTAATGCCCACCGTATCAATGAAGGACTGAGATGAGAGGTTGCACCATCATACATAATCAGTGTATATTCATGCCCAAGACCACCAGGAATATGTTTTGAAAGGGGCACTGTGATGTATTTGTGAAAAACTTCACTATTTGACCAGCCCTTTTCAGACATGCAGGTCCCAGTACCTGGTAAAGCACCATTTAACAAATCATCTGAAAACCGCTTTCCCTTAAAGACAAAATATGGAGGGACGGACTGGCCAGTAGCACTGCAGCAGGCAATGACAGTTGTTGTGTTAGATTTAGGGGATGTTATTGCAGGAATTGTCATTCCCTTGGGACCAACAATATTTGGTGGTTTGTGTTCTGGCGTAATACCAGTTTCGTCCACATTGAATATTCTATGGGCTTTTCCATGCAAATCATATTTTTGAGCACTTTGTCCAATTCTTCGTAGTAGTTTTGAACTATTTCAGGACTAACTGCTTTCGCCCTGACCAGTGATAGTCCTCTGGGCTTCAATCCTTTAAGACTAGGGTGCCTTCTTAAAAATCTAATGAGGCACATCTCACTTAACAGTTTGGCATTTTTATTCAGTTTTCCTGAAAATATAGCAGTATCTGTAGCTAATACTCTCAGTTCAAAGTACGAATAACCGTAGCCAAATAAAGCCATCCTAGTGATATGATCACAAAGCACTTGCTCTTCTTCTTCTGATAACAGGGCAGCAGGTCCTGATTTGGTGACATCTGCCTTAATAAGGCCACGTGCCCTGTCTCTATGGGTCTGCTCAGGAATACCATACAGTTTTGCAGCTTTAAACACTGACATTCTGCCTGCCTTCCATTCTTCATAAGCTTTATGGAGAGATTCTGGCTGCTGGTAGTTTCGGTATTTGCTTTTCTTGCGTGGATGTAACTAAAAAAATGAAAAATTGTTATTTGTAGCCTTAGGTGTAGGGAAATATTATAATTTGTCACATTCTAAATTTTTTAGATATATTTTTAATCCAACACACACACACACACACACACACACACACACACACACACACACACACACACACACACACACACACACAACACACACACACACACACACTCAAACTCACACACACACCAACACACAGAGCCATCTAAACACACCCCAAACTCCCACTTCTAAATAGGTTTCTCAATCTGACATTTGTTTATTACTTTGAGAAGAGCCCCCAACATGTGATGGTCGCTTACATGCTGCATAAAAGTAAATGAAGCGTTATAAGCGCTCATTTTTAGAAGAGATATAAAGAAGGAAATTACTTAATTATTAAAGTAAAACATTGTTATTTGGATTTAGAAATTAATTTTACACTTGTTTATTCTTATTTGGGCAATTTTTTACCTGTTTTAACCGCATATTTTGCGAAAAAGTTTCATCTGTCAAAACTGTCAAAAGTACGATCAAAACATCCGGTGCATCTGCGCGCGCTTCCATGTAAACGGTGTTAATGTAAAATACCACGAAAACTGTTTATACCACGAAAACTTGTTGGTCGACCATAAAATGATTTTGTTTTGCATTGTGATCAATACGAATGTGTTTTAGTTATGTTTATTAAGAAAGTATTACATTGTCATGCGGACACTACATATATTATCTTAAATATAAATGTTACAATACAATCAAAGATATTGTGCTTATACACTTATTGTGGGATGCTTGTTATGTCATTTTATTAACTTACTTGAATATTTCATCATTTACCATGTGTATGAAAGAGCACTATTTCAAAATTAGGGCATTCTAAGAATTGCACAATATGTACTGTTATTCTTACTGTCTGATCCACCTAGACACATGCTCCTCATTTTTGTGTTGATAGAATAATTTTAATAGAATCTTTACAATGCCAAAATGCAAAAACTTAAGAGTAGAACATACAAACTAACAAATAAGTGAACATAAAAAATAAGGAGTCTTAAATGTTGTAGAAACTTCAGATTTGTTGTCTTAAATCAATGCAAACTTTAAAAAATAGTTTTCCTAAATTACTGAAGATAAAATTGTGTGTTTTAATGTTGTTAATTTATATAAAACACTTAAAAACTGATAGCAAATAATAACAATGAATATGCAAATGCTAAGTCAAATTAAGTAAGTGTTTTGCAATCATTTGTTTGGACTTCATGTTTCCTGGGGACTTTTCTTACAGAAACATTAGCAGTATTTCATTTTATAATAGCATTTCTTGTTAATTTTTGTCACCTTCAAAGGAAAAATTTGGCAAATGTCACACTAGTTGTGTAAATGACACACTCTATTCTCTTAAATCATTATTTAATATTGTTATTAAAAAATCAAATTGAATGAAAACCAAATTAGTGGCAATAATACCTTTCTGTATACCTGACATTGTTATTAAACAAAAAAAAAATCAAAATAATGATGAACACTCTAATCATTTTTAACAAATTCCATTAATCAGATCTAAAAGAAATAACAAAAAAAAGGCATTAAAAGAATTTTCCTGTGAGTTGAGTATACATGCACACAGTAATATTTTAAAACATTTAAAATGACATTGCTGGTGATGACAAGGAATGGCAGTTAACTTGCTTATGTTTTTGATAATCATATACCATAGTTTGATTTAGAATTATCATGCATAAATGTTTGCCCCAGTTCCTAGTGCATAGAAGAACTAACTCACTGTACATAAATAATAATTATACTGACCAGACTTAATGTTAATATAAGTTGCCATATTAGTATTATGTTACACATTAACTGACATTAAGGCTTAATTTTAACTTCTTATTTTTCATTAGATAATGTTATATCATTATATGCATGTTTCATGTAAATAGTCTATCGATTTATTAATTTGCATATCTAAATAGTTCAGTTGTCTGGCAAAAACAAAAGAGAAATCAACATACTGGTAAGCCCAGATTTTTTAAGAATTCTTACAACAGTACTCCCTTTGAATGACCAACTTATATTGATGTGATTAAGATGATAAATGCAAAAATAGTGTTTGATCCTGACTGCAATTGGTATCAATTAAGCTTTTTGAGATGAAGCTTTTTAAAATAGAAGTATTATTTCATCGGTTCTTCAACAATAAGACCTATTATTGGTACATGAAGGATGAAAGACATCTTGTAGTGTCCGCAACACATAATTAAAAAAACAATGTGTAAACCCTTTTTCTGGTCTCAGATAAGTCACATCTTTTTTATTTCTTTTAAGTTACCTGGACTGTCTTTCATCATTCAATTGGTATATACATTATATATGTTAAAATACATTGAATATCCTGATTGGCCCATATTAGAAGTACATTAATTTCACTGTTATGTCCTGTTTGGCAGAAAATCAGACTAGACAATAATATTTATTTCACTTTTTTATATAACTGCAATCAAACCAAACATTTATTAGCAAAAACAACTTTGAGAACATGAAAAATGCCTTATTTAGAAGCATATTAATATTTATGTTGCGGACACTACACCGTTGCAAACAAAGCTTTTCATTAAATGCGAAAAAAACTTAAGGCATTTGGTGAAAGCGCTTGGATTGTAGAAACATGTGCCCAAGGCAATTTATATAACAGCAAAGTAAACTTTGTATCTCCTGTTTTTGTAATGTGTGAAGCTCTGTTGCAGACACTACAAAATATTACCCTTTGCAGGTGTGCAGGAATGACATAATTAAAAACATTGCACACAAAAGCTAGTTCAAAGTTAGGTATGTTTTTGTGTTAAATACATATAAATCTTGAAAAATAAACTGCAAATCATTTTAATATTAATTTCTTTTTCAATTCATTGGCTTCTTAATTTCAGTTTGAAAGAAATTGTCAAAATGTATAACAAACTCTACTTGTATACAAACCCCTGTCAATTTTTTTTTATTTTTTTTCTTGAAAAATAACCAATGAGTATAAATTGTTAATGCAAAATATAATATTTTGCTATGCAATCTTAGTAATATTTAAATGATACAACATAATGCTGAAAAACCATCATTTTTTAGCTCTTCAAATTAATACACAGTGCATATTGTCACGTTACATACCATTTTTCAGCTAAAACAACATCCTAGCTGCATAAAAAATATTTTTTTTTGCTGCAAACCTATTACTAATAACTTCTATGGGACTGTATAACATGATCAAGTTTAAAAATGGACAAATATAGTGAAAATGGCGATAATAAAGTAATAATAAGATCTCTTTACCAAATTTAACATGCCACTCCTAGGGGCCGTATTCACAAAGCATCTTAAGTCAAAACTTAAAATTATTAAAAAATTTCTTAACACCATTACATTTATACTTTTGTTTTAAAATGACTTATTTTTGTATAAAAGAAATGTTCTATGAATGCATTTCACACAGATGTAATAATTTTCAATATTAATTACCTAATGAAGGAAATATGGGGAACTGAAATTTTCACTTAAATTATTTTTTAACTTAATATTTATCAATTAAATAAATATTGTCCGAAATTACACTGCGTAAATTTGTCCGAAAAATATTCAACTTGTCAGGAATGTAAAATCTCATCATAAGTAATAGCTCCTTAACAACGCTTTACACGAATGAAAACTACAACATTGATATTGACCAGAAAATCAATACTATCACAATGACCCGCCTTTTGCTATTAGCTCGTAAACTTGGCGATTCCATCGCCGCCGCCATTATTTCGATTGTGCCTGACCCTTTGTGTTTAGACAAAGGGCAGGTAATCCAGACTACATACTTCCCCGCATTCTTAATGACGTCCTCGTCATTGTCAAATAAATGTCAACAGTATGTTTTCATAAGTCAGTATTGTAAACAAAAGTTCTACTGTTACATAACTACAACTACCAACATTCATACATTTACATACTACCTATTTTCACTATTACACATTTTTTGTATTGAGTTGTGTCCTCATAATGTTGTTGTTGTATTATCGTTTCTTTGTTGTTGTTGTTTGTTTGTTTTTTTTTTTTTTGTTTTTTTTTTTTATTGTTGTTCTAAACCTTGCGTTATATTAATGTTACTCTTAAAAACCTTTTATTTTATGTCTTGGCGGGTAAGCGACGCGAATGGTATACCATTTAACTGACCAAAATTCAATAAATCATCTACATACATTATATGCAATAATCATAAAAAATAATATATATGTACACTCTGGCCTCCTGAAAGTTGCTTCCATGCAACTCTTACATAGCAAAGTAAGACTATGTAGGATACATAATTGTCAACGTCTTGTAAAAAAATGTAAAATATAAAATATGTTCCAAATAATGACAAAACTAGCGTCTTTAGTGTAATAAAACACTTATTAACTTTAAAGCCATATCACTGTTCATTCTCTGTAACACTCCAGATGACATTAACACATCAACAGCCTGTATCTTTCTGTCACTGTCACTAAGGAGACTGTTCATGTTGAACATAATATTATTACCATATCTATCTGGCGGTTTCTTGGATCGTTCTGATCTTCTCAAAGGCATTGGGGGAAGCTGTTTCTTACGTTTTCCATGTACCGTCTCTCTATCTGGAGATTCTAACAAGACATTTGTTTCCTCAACTGTTTCTTCTGGCCTTTCAACTGTATGATTTTCGTTTTCCTGTTCTACAGTGGTAGTATCAGTTAACACTGGTACATCTTCTTGAACTGTCAAAACGTCTTCCTTTTCATCTTCTGCCCCAACATTTACTTCATCTACATCATCATCTTCATCTGAAATAACTTCATCTGAAATATTTAAATCTGAAATATCCTCATCATCATCTTTATCTGTATTTGTTCGTTTCTGTTGACTTTTAGCAGTATCACAGGCGTCCCCGTGAGCATTCGCTTGCCGTACAAACACAACTGCTTCGTCATCAGAACTAGAATAATTATCTAATTCTAAACATTCTCCATCTCCATTTTCTTTGGATGCATCCGTTGTTTTAATTTGGCTTTCTTCTTTTTCTGCTGAGTCTATAGCATTAGCATACATACTTTCATCTTTCTTTACCCTGTAATGCACTGGGAAAAGATGGTTTCTGTGAAGCTTCCTTACTTTCTCAAGCTCATTTCCTCTAACTATATAAACAGGAATCTCTTTTCTTGGTCTTTCAATAACAGTATACAGTTCATCTTCAAATTTTAAATGGACATTTTAGATCCGGTCCACTCTACTACAAACAAAAAGAAAAAAAGTCGTCAATGGGCTTGACGAACGAGATCGGAACGAGAACATTGAACGCGTATGGAACATGTTTACATTGAGACCGATATCGGATTTACATATCCATTATCTCCACTATTATAACTTGCTTGTCAATTTGGAAGTGGTTGTTGTAGCGCAGCGAACCATAACGAGCATGATAAGTGTACCAATGTTGTGACAAAGGGTGTATTTTCTGTGCCCACCTGCAATGCGTCTTATTTCCTGTCGTTGGTGTTAATTTCATCGCAGGTTTCACCCCTCCCCACGCCCCCCCCCCCCCCGCCCCCTCTATGCACTCGTTCAGAAAATAGGTGTTGAATACATGCATAAATTCATGTACATATGTACTTTATTATGATAATGCAACGTATCTGTGTGTTTAATGGCTGTATGCGCGTGAGTGGGAGCGTGTGTATTCTGTGTCCGTCTATATGTCTGCGGGCCTACCTATGTGTGTTCTACGTATTTGAGTTTAAAATGTAAGTATATGTGTTTTGTGTTTGTGCACTCACCGTATGCCATAGAATCAGTATAAAACAACCCCACATATTTACATAAAAAGCCCATGAAATTAATCAGTGTTTTGTCGTTATGTTGGCACAAATTTGACAACCTTACTCCTTACTTACTAAGTGAGCAGTTTCGTCGCGTAGGCTTTCTCATATCATGAATATTTGTTTATCTTTTGTGTCATAGGACTGGGGCGATGCCGTTATTGGCAAGGCGAAAGTCATTCTTCTGATCGCCGTCCTCTTCTCAACATTTGGGGCCGCCAATGGTTCGAGTTACTCGTCAGGCAGGTAAGCTTCCAGGAGACCAAATCTCTTTAAAGTTACTATATGCTATTGTAACGAAAGCTGTCTCAAAAAGAACGTGACCATTAAGGAGAAGTTATCATGGTCCATCATTTTAAAAGACGGTCAACAATAACCCTACATGTCCGTTATGACCCAGCAAGGCTCACCAGGATGCATTATAACACATGTGTCTGTCTGTCATGATCTTTTATGGACGGCCATGTCCCAACAATGTCCATTATGATCCATCATGGTCAACCATGATCCAACAATGTCCATAATGATCTATCATGGTCGACCATGACCAAACGAGGTCCATTATGATCTATCATGGTCAACCATGACCCAACAATGTCCATTATGATCTATCATGGTCAACCATGACCAAACCATGTCCATTATGATCTATCATGGTCGACCATGACCAAACGAGGTCCATTATGATCTATCATGGTCAACCATGCCCAAACGAGGTCCATTATGATCTATCATGGTCGACCATGACCAAACATTGTCCATTAAGATCTATCATGGTCGATCATGACCAAACGAGGTCCATTGTGATCCATCATGGTCAACCATGACCCAACAATGCCCATTATGATCCATCATGGTCGACCATGACCAAATAATGTCCATTATGATCTATCATGGTCGACCATGACTAAACGAGGTCCATTATGATCCATCATGTCAACCATAACCCAACAATGTCTATTATGATCCATCATGGTCGACCATGACGAAATAATGTCCATTATGATCCATCATGGTCGACCATGTCCCAACAATGTCCATTATGATCCATCATGGTCGACCATGACCCAACAATGCCCATTATGATCCATCATGGACAACCATGACCCAACAATGTCCATTATGATCCATCATGGTCGACAATGACCAAATAATGTCCATTATGATCCATCATGGTCGACCATGACCCAACAATGCCCATTATGATCCATCAGGGTCAACAATGACCAAACAATGTCCATTATGATCCATCATGGTCAACCATGACCCAACAATGTCTATTATGATCCATCATGGTCGACCATGACCCAACAATGTCTATTATGATCCATCATGGTCGACCATGACCAAACAATGTCCATTATGATCTATCATGGTCGACCATAACCAAACGAGGTGCATTATGATCTATCATGGTCGACCATGACCAAACGAGGTCCATTATAATCAATCATGGTCAACTGTGACAGCTTTAAGAACAAATCCTAGATATTTTATACATTTAAATATCTTATATCAAACCAGTATTTCAGTTATTGTTAGAGTTGTTCACTCAGTTCACTTAAAACAGCCCTGATCGTGGTCTTATGCTGTGTTTAAAATAATTGTTTCTTTTCTTTTGTTACATTACACCGACGCCGTTATGGCTTTTTAGCTAATAGTGGCATCAGACATATGTCTTGGAAAACCCACAATTAAAAAGAAAAATTCAACTGGAAGACCACTTCATACCCCGATGGGATTTGAATCCACTCGGCGGGAATCTAAAGAGTTACAAAGAGTAACAAGGCGGTGACACTCAGTGACGGTGTTTTTACTTGAATAACATGCTACGGATCAACTTTACAACACTCACATCATCAACTTGTCGTAGTATCACTCTTTAACGTGAGCAGCATTCAGGCAACTCTACAAAAAGGTGTATAATGATCATGAAGGGTGCTATGTGTCAAGCTAGATCTAGCCTAGTGAATTGAACCCGGTACCTTCCATTCCTAAGTCCGTCGTGGTACTTAGTCTTGTTGCAAAGCCTTTTCCCTCTTCTTGTCATGTCTAGGGAAATTTACTCTAACTGTTTAAATTAGATTGTGTTACCTCCCGTGTATGTTAATATTAAGTATACTTAGCTACTGGAGGCACTCGTTTCCACTCTATTGAAATCGCTTCAGACTGTGACGTGCACATAAAACCATGCCTTAGTAATGTGATAATACTGGGTAAAAGTCTTTGAACATAATGATGAAAATAAGCTAATAGAAATATAATTAGGTATATTCCTTATATAAAGACGTACCTTTCCAAAGGGAGATAACTGCTTACATTACTTTATTTCAAAAACAACAACACAACAACAGTTGAATATTTCCGTGTGTTTTAGGCTTTTATACGCAGCTGGTCGTGACGGCAATCTACCGGAAGTTTTGTCATACGTTAGCGCTAAACGCTATACGCCGATCCCGGCGCTGTGCGTTACGGTACGTCATTATAATATAAAAGTTCAATGTAAAAGAACACATACAAAATAGTACTTCAGGTAACCATGACCATTGTTTTAATTTTACTATCATTTAGTAATTAGTTATTTAATAAAAGACAAGGTAAAATTGCATGTTATAAAATCACACTGTATTTAGCATGCATCGTCTAAGGTAAAATACCTAACGTCTGTATTTGAAAATTAAAGAATTGATAAAATCGTATTGAAATGGTTATTTCGTTGATGTCGGTTTTAACGCTTTTGCCAATGCTGTTGCTGCTGTTGCTGCTGTTGCTAAAGCTATTTCTGCTGATGGTAATTTGATGAATGTTGTTCTTGCAGTGCGTGATCGCGATCCTTATGGTGATACCATCGGACATTGGGGCGTTGATCGATTTCTTCAGTTTTGCCGCCTGGCTGTTTTACTGTGCTGCCGTGACTTGCGTCATCACGCTCAGGTTTATCAAACCTGACGCTAAACGACCATTTAAGGTATGAACAGGTGTAGGAAAAGCACGTCAGCACATGTGATAATAAATAAGCATTGATTCACTTCAATTAATGCTTTATTTGTACAATAATGAACATGGTTTTGCAATGACAACTCGAAACAAAAGCTTGATGTATGCACACTTTAATTGGCTGCATTATACGAGAAACACTTTATGTTCACGAGAAAAGCGTTAACTACTTGATACGGTATGTAATGATTTATAGCAGAAAACAATGAGATGTCATACTTTTCTTGAAATAATTATAAGGAATGGCGCAAATTACTTCGAAATATTTAACGAGTGCGTGCAATGACTTGGTTGATTCATAATTGATTCGTTAAAAAGAGGCTTGACTTGATTGTCTTGTAGATAGAACTGTGTCCAGTTTTCTTACCGTTTCATTGGCAATCAGTCGATTCTTTTAGGCAAATAGACAACATTTGATCATTTATAGATATATAGTCCTATGGAAGATACACAATAAACAATATCCTGTGCATCATGATATTTCTAATATATATACGGTTGTAGTAAAACATCATTTTAAGGGGGTCGCCGAGCGATGAAAGGCGCCTCGTGTAAATAAATAAATTGCCATCCATATTCAAATTGGATCGGTTTCGAAGAAGATTTCAGTTATTCTGTTAGTGCCCGTACATTGATTTTTTTCTTTCTTCGTGTGTTCATTTGTACCCCAATTATGTTCGTGTTGTATTCCCTCTACCAACAGTGAAAATAAATGTTATTTCGAGCAAAAGAGTCAGAAACTATATTATTCTGGCAATTCTTAATGTTTTTCAATCACTTAAGTTTCTTTGTAATCTACGTCCTCTAACTATGTGCATCACGAATTGAGTTTGACTTTGAACTATGCTTCCAGGCGCGCATCTTGGCTGTTTTTGAAGTTACACAATTACAAGGGAAATAACCTTTGTAGTAATACATTTGAATATATTCGGTTCTTTTCTAATTAATAACAGGTAAAATGCGGACATGCGAGGAACTTAACGCGAATTATGAACAACTAAAATCCTGACGTGTATAAGTTGAATCATTTTTAAACCTTTTCCACTTGTATAGTGTGGTAATAAGATTTAATAACATAGAAACTACGGAAATAAAATATATCATTCTTAACCCGGGTTAGGCATCGACTTTCTTTTAGTGTTTTTGATACTTTTAGATCGATTTTTCGAACGGAGGTTACGCACGTGCGTAATGTTCTGATGGCAGAAACGCGCCTGTATGTTTCTTCTACTATTGATAATTGAGACCCATTTACTCCCAAAAGATGGACATATTAGATGTACATGTTTTATCTTTTTGAGAAAAATCACTAAGTTTGAAACTAACTATTAACTTTACACTTCCTTGCAGGTGTTTATCGGCATCCCAATCGTGTTTGTGCTATGTTCCCTCTATCTTGTTATTGGTCCAATCATCGATAATCCCCAGATAGAACTCCTCTACGCCTTCCTCTTCATCGTCGGTGGCCTCATCTTCTACATCCCTCTGGTTGTCTTGAAGCTTGATAGAGGCATTTTCGGTAAGTTATACCTGAACGATTGTGAAGAAAAACCCAAGGACATGTGCCCGAAAGGACGTTTGCAAATAATGCGATTTGTCCCCTCCTTTATTTATCCTATAGTGGATATTTCCCTTTTGAAAACAGACATAGAACTTGTATATGTTCTTCCCAAGATTTAAATGCCGCACATTTGCTGTGTGGAAAAGCAAACCAAATGTCAACAATTTTCAAAAAGAATAAGGGCGAGTGGTGATAGCAGATTTATCGGGTTATAATGCAATGGCGGTATATAAACCTTGATAGTTGCTTAGCGAGTTCTCTTCAAAACTGCTTGTTCTGTTTCCATAAAATTCTCATTGGAAAAAAGTCAATATGTTGCTAGTTGTTTTTCATCTTAAACTCCTAGCTTGTCAATAGCAAGCTAATTGCAGAACCTTTATTGGTATAAAGGTACAATGTCTTAATTCTTTCTATTTCAGATAATGTGACATTGTTCATTCAGCTTTTGTGTGAAGTTGTGCCGAGTCCATACATACCGGATTATTAATTCATATAAAACATTACTAGCAAGAAGACAAACTGGCAGATAACTCGGCTAGGTTTTTCGCCATTGTTGATTGATTGCATCGCTGAAGTCGGTAGTCTTGGCCACTTCCGATATCTTGCATAATATATGCTAATCTCCATGTCACGTGCCTTTCAGAACACAGTAACAAATTTCCATCGCATACTTAAAAATCTTAGCCGAACAAGATTTGAGCGAGATTACAATAATTTGCATGTATTTTTAAAGTATTTATTGTCAAAGATTTAAGGTAAGATAATGTCTGAGAGGAATGTTAAAGCACAGACATTTATTTATAAAATTCATGGTTAAAATGTTATAAGTACATTACTAAGTATTTTATTAAAATCTTTAAATATTTACATTAACACCGATTTCGCTTTACAAAAAATGTTTCTGTCACATGCTTCTCAAGATAGCAAGTGTACCTTAAGTTTAGCTTTGGTAACCGATTTGGGGAGTGTAATGTCTTTGCTGAGGTATGCTGATTTGCCTGAGTGTAACACCGTATCCAGATTGTCTGCAATATGACGTTGTGGCAAACTATTTGCAACTATTACTTCCCCATGCAGTACTCAGAAACTACTTCGTTCATGTGTACAACTGTAACGAAATCCTGTCGATTACGTTGTAACATTTATTTGGTAACATTCAGTTAAGATTTGTATCATTATTTATGTAAAATATACTTAGTTCATTATAGTTATACTAATAAGCATTTATATACAGATAAGTTAATGTCGAAATATGGCAGAAAGATCTTTCAGCTTTTAGTTAGAAGCGTGGAAAAGGTTTACAATTTATAAGCTGCCACATGAGCAAGCCCATTGTTACGTGCCGTGTGTAAAAGTAATTATTTCTGTACATCAACGTGACTTAATCCATGTGTGTATTTTGACATTGCTCTAGACTGATTGCTTCTAAGGCCTGAAAAATGTTGTAGATGTCATGAACATAGTGTCAAAGCATCCATGTTTTTAAGACATGACAATGACAAACTTAATTTGTGGAGTATTGTTATGATAAACGAGGTACATGTACTCGCTCAATGAATGTGGCTTCCAGTCTCATTCGGGAAATTATTATTTTATGTCCAGAATGTCGCTCAGCTTACCCGCAGTGCCATAGTGGTTCTATTAAAAAACTGCCCATTCCTCAACAAATTATTAGCTCAGCATCACTCAACATCGCATTAATGACAATACCTGAGTCAACAGCACTTTGTTTATGTAATTCACAATTTTTACGAACAAGACATTTAAGAATTAAATGTATGATTGCCAAACATCAGCGCATCGACACAATTTTTCCTGGCCTGTCCATCGATGTTTTAATGTTTATTTTTATTTTATTTGTCTCACTTTTATTTTGACTGTGAAACATGCATATACATGATATTTTATGTACACCATGTGTATGAAAATTACATGACATTTATTTTTTACATATAACTTACTAACACACACTTATTATCATTTCAATGAATCCATTGTTGTATTTTTTTAACTATTTGTTACTTGTTTTACATTCAATATCAACTTTTATATTAGTTTCAAACAACAAGTGATGTTTCATCTTATATATATATATATAACGTATTTTCATTGCACATGTACGCTATAATATATATAATAAGAAAATATATATAATAAGAAAAAACGTATTTTCACCTTTTTATTTATTTTTATACTTTGTTTATACACTTGTTTAATGAAACAATGTTTACGCAGAAAAATGATATAAAAGATTATCCGATAAAAAAACAATAAAATTATTGGTCAATTTTGTTCTTGGTGTTATACGTACTTCATGCGTATCTACTCTACGCTTCTCGTGCGTAGATGACAATTTTCTTTATTTTCTTCCTGTTTATTTGTTCATGATTTAAATCGTGGAGTCTCAATATGTGTATGGTTTAAAACTTATTAAGGAAAGTCTCATAACATACGAGGAAGAATAATTCTATATTAGTTTTTATTTTACATCGTCGCCATAACACTTCATAAAATTTGATTGAAGGGCAGTTTGGATCACATGGGTCTCTTTGTTTAAAAAAGGGTAACTGTGCAGTGTGGCTCAGATAGGCTCAGTTATGTTGGTAATGACGATTTGTGTGTTATGCTTCACTTTTCATATATATATATATAATATATCTCTCTGTGCACCATGTATATTCGCTTTTCTTTGACAATGATCCGTTAAAACGCTACACAAAGCTTATTAATTGATCGAACTTACAGTAGCATTTACATTTAAAGAAATGTAATAAGAATGACATACATTAACAACTTTTAGAATATTGAAATAAAAAAGTAAAAGGAGCTTAGAAAGAATAATTTATTAGTCATAACTGTATCAATTACAACAAGTTTATATCTGAAGTAAAAACATATTTCTTGTCTAGTACACCTTAACAATGCCAGCAGTAACATTTCAGCAATAACAAGAAAACCAAAACCAGATGGTTATGATAAAAAACATTTGAATATGTTTACAACAATATTTACAACTGTGTCCAGTTTTGTTAAAACTCTTTACTTCCTGGAAACTCTATTCACCCTTATAAACATAAAACACTGTCCTTCCTAAAGGCCGCAATAGCTCAGGTTGTAGAGCGTCGGCTTGCGGAGCGGGAGGTCGTGGGTTCAAACCCCGACCGGGTCAAACCAAAGACTTTAAAGTTGGTAGTAGTGGCTTCCTTCCTAACGCTCGGGGCTAAGGGGACAGCATTACGCCTGACTCGTCGGTGTCAGTATCATGGACCGGCCGGGTTCAGTCCCTGGCCACCTCATAAGTGCCCCTGTGCTATAATGATAGGATTTTCACTGTCTCATAGATAATTAAACTTTGTGATGAGATCGTGATGACTCTAAGATCGTATCCTACTAGATGTGCGCGATTTGGTAAAGTTAGTCATAGAAGGCAGACTCAAATGCACCATGGAACGCATGTTTTAAAGAAGTGCATTTAATATGTATGCAATAAGTCATACATAACTATTTTAAACATTTTTAGGTTATTCTAAAATCGGAAACCAGTTTCCTTTTAATCGATACAAAAACATTTTTTAAAAGTGTATGTTCTGCGTTATTTGACAGCTTTAATTATATTTCGTCAATGCCTATCCGCGTTGATAGTAAAAGTATTCAAACGAAATTGTTCAAGGGGCACTATCTTTAATATTGTTGTTATTGCCTGCTGTTTTGATATGATATGTTGCTGTTTGCCATTGTTTTCTTTCGGAATACATCGTTCAGTGTAGAAACTGTAAGATGGACACTTTCAAAATGCGGCTTACTGCACCGTTGTCCAATAAATAAGACACAACATATCGTATTTAACCTTTTACATTCATTTTTTATTGTTTAGACCATTTCTGAACTTTACAGATAAAGTAAAAAAATAAGGATAAACATGTATAAATGTTGGTAAAGCTTAAATAATAATTTACAAAAAAAGGCATTGCATCAAAGGGCGTCCAATGTGTATTTTAAACAATAAAACTCCACCATTTGACCGGCGATAGCGACTAAGGTGCGAATCCAGAAAATGTTGATGGTGGAGTTGGGGTATGAATCAAGATTCATTTAACTTTATCGCAATAAATACTAGATATAAGACACCGTAAGGGACCCTAACTTCGACCTAAGCAAACAACAGACCAAATTTACTTTAAAAGCTTAGTATTTTTAAGCTTACATGTATGTGTTTTCACAACTCTATACTTTTGCCTAGTTGGCAGGAAAGATGCACCCACATCCCCACAACCTGACCTTGGATCCATTCCTGACAGCGACGGACATTCAAGGAATAGAAATCCTCATGATGAGTTCTGTCTTAAATGAGCTGAACGTAGATTCGACCAGTTTACCGTAACTGTAGGAACACATGATGTGCCTTTTGTATCAGACATTATCTAAATTAATTAAACATTTCTTACAGAAATATGACAACCAAATATGTATGGAACCCATGCAAGAAATACTTAAAGAACATCAGTCTTAAACCCCTCATTCATCACTGCTAACAGTCGGTACGTTATATACATGGTACGAAGCTGAAGCAGTACGAAATCTGTAACATCTAATGAGCATTCAGAAACCCCGGCCATTTCGACAAATGATGTAGAATAGCCTTCTCCAGGTACCACCTAGTAATTATAAATGACCTAATAATAACAACAACAGCTCGCTGTATTCCATTAATGGCGCCGCTCCTTAGCGCGTGCGCCCAGAACGGATAATACCATTAAACCATATCAAATAAGGCATCCTCATTTGTAAATACTAAAACCAATTAATGAACATCACAAAGAGGTACAATATAGTTACGACTGTCGAAAGCCAGCAAACGTAGAGTCTTATCGTGCGGTTCACCGAGGGGATCCGCTTCAAGAAATAAGTCAGGTTAACAATGGTGCTACATTTGACATTAGATTTAAGCGCTTCTCGTCAATCGTATTACCTTCAGTCCAACAAGTTACAACTCTATTTACACTGGAAATGTGATCATTGCAAGGAGAATACTTTCACAATATCGCATGCATCACACGTCACCATCAAAGTGCCGTTGGTCTCGTTAAACTTGACGGACCAGGGGTCCCAAATCTGTCCATTTTCAATAATACATCGAAAATCGATCCCATGCATTGTGATCTGCACCACGTTATTTGACATGTAACCACATACGTACAAATTCCCTTCGCTGTCAAGATCAATCCCACGAGCATTCTTTACGGATGGTTCTTGGTACACCGATGTGACGTTCCCGTGGCGGTCCATGCAAACAATCCTGTCCTTGTCAGCCACGTAGATCTGCTTGCCCGTCGGCGTAACGGCAAGGTAATAGGGGTCTGTGAGAATGCGCCGACCATCACTGTCGGTGTCAATTGTCTGCTTCACCCTGCCCGTGAGACTAAGGACTTGCACCGCAGGACCAATCAAAAAATCGTTACAGACAACGATAAGCTCTTGGTTGCGGCAAACAAGACCATAGCAGTCCATTTCCATCTTAATAGACCGTGTAGCTTTCATGGGTTCGGTAAGCGATATAAACTGTATTTTGCTTTCAAATGGCAAGGTCACGGCAACTTCTGTTGGTCCAGTGACTGCAATGTCCCACGGTCCAGATGATAGGAGTACCTGGCTGCCGCGGTACATTTTGGCGTCGAAAACTTTGACGTTATGGTTGTCGTAATCAGCAAGAACGATACGACCGTCGGCCAAGAAGACCGCGCCTTTGAGACTGCACTGAGACTTGTCTTCCTGTAGCCTGACATTGAATTGGCCCACTTCAAATGCTCTTTTCTCGCGCAATGGTACTGATGGGTTTGTTATTTCGTGCCTCCTCTTAATGGGTGAAACATTCGCTACCTGTTCGGAGCGATTGGGTTTAACAGGTACATCGTGGTCGTCTTGGCTGCCTTGTGGCTTGAGGTCTTGTGGTTTAAACGATAGTTGGCTAGCATTAGAGCTGCGTCGGTCTGGCAACGGTCGGTTGACACTGAGAATGTCAACTTGGGACACATCTGGCTTGGGGAGGCCGAACGAATCTGACTGTTTGTACGACAACTGGCTAACAGACCCTTGCCTCTGTTGGGTAAGGCGTGTAGCAGACATAATATCAGGCTGCGACATTGACGATCGATGTAGGCCCATAAGAGCATTGTTTCCAACAGTTCTAGGAGAAGCAGGAGCAAAGTCTCTGTTATAGCTGTTTCTGTATCCTGGCTCAGACTGTGGACCCCTTTGTTGTATCATGGGAAGCGGTTGGGAATGGTTGAAGTTAGTCATGGAGTGGATAATAGCCGGATTGATGTGTTGAGTCCGAGCAATCTCTTGATAGCGAGGGGTCGGCGGCATGCTTCGTGTGTGTTCGAATGACTCCATCTGACTTTGCATAATATTTGGTGTCTGTGGAACACTAAAACGACCACCATTATTGTTTGCGCGACGGTATCCGGTGCTCCGAAAATCTTGAACTGATCCTGTCAGCAGGGAACTTTGTGAATTTGCAATATGTGGCAGCCCGTCTGATCTTGGAGTCTGAAACCTCGAAAACCTCCCGGAGTATCCCGAATCTGGCCTGTCCAAGTCTGTCCTTGACATATACTTCACTGCCTGCATGCCATTTTCGGCATTGAATCCGTTCATCCTGGTTCCATGAAAGTCATTGTTGCCATTATTTATTTTGTACCCGTTCAATGGTCCCTTGGACATACTTGTCCCAATGCAACGCCCTTCAAATACTTCAAGACTTCTTACCAGTCTCTCCAGAGTAGGTTCCGGCTTAAATTCTAGATTTACATTCTGTACCGTTCCCATGGCGCTGTTTAGAAGTTTGATGTATTTGTCTCTATCCGCTGCGCTGCGTCGACCGGCTACAAACATCTGCAGGTCAGTTGCATGTCCTGCCGCTGCGTCTAGCACTTGGATGGAACTGTCAATCTGAGATATTATCTCCTTGGATGTTTTGGAATCTTCTCCAAGATCCTTGGACACTTTGAATATAACATCTTCCATTTCTTTTTCACTTGACTGGTCTATACTGTCAAGCAACGCCACGATCTTTTGTCGGAATGCGTCGCGACGGTCCCGGATTGCGGATCGCTGCATTTCCAGATGCGTCAAGATCTCTTCCGTGTCTTTTTGAATCTCATCAAAGTTCTTCTTTATATCTCTCATTTCTACGGCAGCATCTGCAACGAGTTTTCTGTCAGAGGGTTCGTCAGTGATGTCTTTGATGAACATTACCCGTTCACAGCGTCGATGATTGAGGTTCACGCATGCACTGCATGCCATGACGTCGTGGTCGGCGCAGTAATATTCCAAGTCTTTGTCGGCATGTGTAATACACATCATTAGAAGTGGAAGTCGTGCAACTGAGCCAGTATCCTGAAATAAAAAAATGCCGCTGTTTTTGTTCTGAAAAGGGATATTTATTCGTAATGTCAGAAGAAAACATATACCATGATCAAGAAATTAAGCCAGCAAAAACTCATTTGATTTTAATCAGCCTATTATGACATACTGGTATCTGCAAAACGTTCATGTAAACTATGTGTATTGATAAACAGAAATTATCACAGGTATGGTAAGTGTATTATTTTAGAACAGCAGTATTTAGACTGTTTGTAACAATTTTCATCTGACAACAATGCTTTGGATAAATTCTGTATGATATGCCCAAGTTTAAGCTATACATAAATATGGGCGATATCAAGAATCATTTACTGGACACTTTTATGGCCATCCTCTCATTTAACAAGAGTGCGTCCTGTTGATAAGTCAGGAACATTCGACAGACAATGTTCAGGCAGACCACATATAACGTTCAATACATCAAGATCATTACTAATGTATTTACGTCACCGTCAGATACGTAAGAAGATTATGACGGTTGAATCCACGTCTCGTTTTAGTTCTAATAACCGATGACAGCCTTTGAAGCCAATACTCAGTTAGAAAGACGGGTTCAGAGAGCGGGGAAAACTCTGCCACATGCCCTAGCCTGCTCATATTGGCCATGCTGGATGCAATGCGCATCGTGCCAAACTTGTGTTGAGTGGAACAATCATTGCGTTGGTAGAGGAGATATGGTGTGGGAAGCTACATGCACCAACGATTCGTTTAAGCCTTAATTTGTCTTAAATCGAATTTGCATTTGTTTAAGACTTCGAGTTTTCATACAAAATGCACATTGAGTAAGAATGACGTGTTTCTTTTTCCCGTCAGCATTGAAGTGATTGTTTCTTTAATGTCATGATTCAGCAAATAACTTCAAATAACTTCAAACGTTAATGTTCTGTTCAATATAGCTAGTGCCTTATGTAAGCTGGTCACTGAGATGGTAAAACACTAAATCTCGTACGTTCTTACTGAGATAGTGGCATTAGCTTAATTATAACTTTACATGGGTATGGATATCTGTAATTTTAAAAAGGCAAACATGAAAATCTCCAATGGGAATAACCACAAATATTAAAATTTAAACCGCCGCCAGACAAAGGCACGCATAATTTAATAAGTAACAAAAACAGAGACGAGATAAGCCAGCAGTTACCTCCTTGGTAACAAGCAGTCGGAAAAAGGACCGATTGTGGTGTTTAAACCTGCTTTGTGCTTTGTGGACAGCTAAAACCTGAATCCCTGATGGGTTTTCTTAAGACAAACAGTATGACTAACATATCCTGTCAAAGTGAGACAACTAAATGTAAGCACCGGAGTCGGGAGGTAAAACTGTTTAAATCATACAATTACAATTTACAAACAATATAACACTTTTATAACGAAGTATCAGGATATGTTCGATGTGTTTAGGAGATAAAAGCATAAAATCTCGTTTTTATCTAACGTGCTATTGTCAGAAGTCTTTCATCTATATTAGTCCACATTGTCTTAAATTTATCATTATGATCAGTTGTGTTAGCAAACAAACAAGAAACTAGACCAACCTTGGGCATTTTGTCGCCGGTCAGGATCTTGTGAGCTCTGATGGTTTTAAACTTATTGTGTTCCGTGCAGCATGACTCGCAAAGTAGTTCCCCACACTCGATACAGAATCCTTGCGCCGGCTTTACCTTTTCCTCAAACTTACCTGCAATATGAAATAGTAGATGTACATGTAAGGTAGAGCTTGTTTTAGTAACATAGCACCGACACAATTTTGGCCATATTAGTGACGTCCAGCTAATTATTTTCGGTGGAAGACTCCAGATTTACTATTTCTTCGTATAACGATCGCCGCACCGCAGAGGTTAGTAAACATACAATTGTTCTCGACCAGACCGGCAATGTAGATCTAAAAGTTCTGTAAGTTTTCGAAGTAATTCTTTACAGTGACTTATATATTATGGTATTCGGACCAATCCATGTATATTTACTATTTCAAAACTAGTTTTAAATCTACCTAATAGGATTCGGCCAAAAAAACTTTTTAGAAAAAACAACAACAACACAACAACACTTAACAACACTGTTGTGAGTTTTATATCTGTTTTGTATTGTACAGAAAGTATGCAATGATATTGATGATGTTATTGTGTAAGCAGATAATTGATTGTGATGATGATGATGATGATGATGATGATGATGATGATGACGATGATGATAATGACGATAATGATGATGACGATGATGATGATGACGATGATGACGATTATAACGATGATGATGATGACGATGATAATGATGATGATGACGATGATGATGATGACGACGACGATGGCGATGATGATGATGATGATGATGATGATGATGATGATGATGATGATGATGATGATGATGATGATTTATGGGTTTAATACTCACAAGGTGAACATTCTCCGTGTTCGAATGTCGAGGGGTCTGGTGGCGGGGGTTCACATATTGGACATATGTATTCTTGCGATGGTTGAGGCGGTGCCTTTTTCCCACCTTTTTGTGCTGCCATTGTGGTCTCTTTCCCACCATCATTGTCGGTTGGTTCCTTTGCGATGTTCGTGAGACAAGACTGACAGAAGCCATGTTTACACGGGAGAACTTTCAGAGAACTACATAACTCGGAACAACTGGAGCACGGTTCTTCTTTCTTTGCCGCTTTTCCCTTGGAGGCGGTGCTTTTCCCACTAACCGATTTCACGGATCTTTTTGACATTTCCCTAAGTGCTTCTTTTCAAAATATGATAATTTCTACATTTGATGAAGAATCTACTTTACGACATGAAATGCAAGTGAACATTTCCATTGCAATAAATATCTTTACCGCGTAATTTGTAAGTTTTTTTTTTCCAATTAGGTTATGAAACTAAAAATAGATCTACTTCAAAGATAACTTTCTCATTAAGCTAAACAGCAGCATCGTTGATGACAATTTAATTCAACACATATGGTTTTATTTGAATCAAAATATCCATTGTTGCACAAAATATCTCTTTTAAATGAAGAAAATACACTAAAAGACATTTAAATGCCCCCAAACCAATGCTAAGTTTACCTAATTATTGGGTATTTAAAACAATGGCGTCATGTCATAGATCACTTGTTGTGAATATGTCTTTTGTTTTATTGCCAACAACTCTCCACACGTCACTGGCTGTTTTATACTTTCTCCATGTTTGAAACCTACCCCCAATTTACTTGTACTGAAGTTTAGGAGTTGTGGTTAAAGGAACATATGCTAAATGGTTCCCCAAAACATAAATGAAGCTTCTAATAGATTTACTGTTTTGTTTTTGTTTATTTTTAATACATCGCAATGACCAATTATGGTTATTATAGCGACGTCCAGCAATTTGGGATTACGCCGCAGAGCAGCCCACAAAAAGTCTTTGGAACCGAGTGGAACTCGAACCATATTTATGCGTATTTTTCTGTTTCATTAGTGTGTGTTTTAGCCATTCTTGCGCCATATGTTTTAGTTTCATTTCTTCGGACCTGACATTGGTGTCTATAACTATACAATGTAGTATCATTTTACACATTATCTTGCATTTATAGTATTTTGTTTCATATTTTGTATTGTGCTTATTTTTTGTCCCATTTCGATATCTATGTTTATGTTCATCTAAAATGTTCTTGGCAATTTATAAGCACACACAAACGCAAATGCTGGCAAACACACACGCGCACGCACGCACACACAAACGCACTCGCCCACTCACTCCCACAAACAAAACAAAGTATTCTTTTAACAAGTATAAATTGTATAATGTTTCTGACAATAAAAATGAAAAACATATATTTTAAGTAAACTTTAAATATATTTATAAGAACTTCCATTCTTTATTGGCGAGTAAACGTGTCAATATACTGTACCTTTAATCTTTAGTACAGATAAAATCTGTACATGTACTTAGAATCTATCTAAGAACAACGAAAATGTTAAACCGTGCCAGCAGTAAAGATATTCGATCTCTACTTGACACAGTTCGTGACGCTAGCTAGCTGTCAATTTAACAAGTGTTTTTATTTTTATTTTTTTACTCGATATTTTATATTGTAAACCTGTCTTCTCAGAGGAAACAGTCAAACAATTTCTTAATTTCGTTCGAATAGTATTTCTTTACGAAATGAAACACTATGTGGGTGCATGGCTAGGCCTCAATTCACTCGCTAAATGTACAAGAAAATAACATTCTAATATTCTTAACCATTCTTCTGTTCTTTAGCATCATCATTTTTGAAAATCAGATCATTAACATTTTATTTTGAGCTTTCAACCAATATGGCTTTATCAAGCGCGTTGGACGAAAATTCAAAAGTGAGGTTAGTTATCTATTATATAACGTACATTGCTCTCTACATTGGGGCTACGTTTGTTATTTCCTGAGGCATTTGAGTTGTAATCCGTATTATTCTTAATGGCCCCGCACAATACCGCTGTTATGCATGCACACAATTTGATGACGTTTTACACAGAACACATGTAGCGTGATTGTGAAACAACTAAATTTCATTTTATCTTGCAATATATAATCTATTTATACACGTGCTGACAATAACAGCATTACAGTTATGGCAGTTCGCGCACAGTTTGAAGGTAATAACGAGATAGGTGTATTTGCAAAGCTGACAAATGCTTACTGTCTCGTGGCGATTGGTGGATCAGAGAATTTCTACAGGTTGGTAATGAGTTTTCGTGGCTGTTTAATTTACGATTTCGTTGATGTTTGTTGCGTTTTAATTAACAAAAAGCTGTTTTATTTATTCGACGACACTGTGATAATGATAGCATAGCATTTATACCTGTCACGATACCCAACGAACTCACAGTAACTAAAATAGAACAAGTTATTATTATTACTATTATTAATATTATTTTAGTTTTCATCTCGTGTAATAAACATTAAAAAACTTACAATGAGGAATCTGTATATTCTTTATCAGTCAATACATATCCTAGTTAGGAAGTAGAAGAATGTATTCATTCAAGAAGGAGGGGTTACATAACTGTCATAAGGTTTTATCATTATCTTTCTTATAAGTACTAGAATATTCTATAGGTTTATTCAAATGAGGCCAGTCCAGCGTAAATTTGATATGCTTGGAAAATTAAAAGCAAAAGGCAAGATAAAAAGCAAATTGTGGAACATAAAATTCAGTCATAGTAACCAAGCGAGGGCTGTATCAGCACAGACCATTTTAATGTATTTATTCCAGAGATTTTAGTGTCAGATGGCAAATGGGTTAATCCTAAGAACTAAGCCTGTTCCCTATTACATTCTACTTTTGCTGAAGTTGTAACTTAAAGCCTCTTAATTTGTTTTTACTTTTAGTGTCTTTGAGGGCGAGTTAGTTGATCAGATCCCAGTTGTACACTGTAGCATAGCAGGATGTCGCATTGTTGGAAGGATGTGTGTAGGTATGTATCATTCAAATCTTTGTTTCATTTTTTGAAAACTGTCTAATTAGCTGTGTTGGACCAGCATTATATGATGTATATATCTCACCATCATAGTCATGGCTATTATAGCACAGTAGCTGGCAAATGTATTAAATAGGACCACAGATACAATGCAGAATTAAGCAAACCATTTTTTCTTTTTTTTTGTGCGAATCAAATTTTTCAGTGGGTGAGGAATTATTACTTACTAGTTGACTCTACATATCTTGAAAGAGATTTCAAGAATACAACTTCAGATTGTAGTTTTGATTTATATGTTTTGTTCAACAATTTAACCAGTTATTGAATTTGAATTTTATATTTAAATGTATACTGTACATGCAATATTTCTGTTAACACTGAAATGTGCAGGAGTCATTTCTGACCCACTTCATAGAAATTTGGGGGTCACCCAAAAAATCTAAAGATCTGTCTTTCAATAAAGTATAGTTCAATATGAACAAGTTTAAATGTATGTTTTTATGTCTTAATATGTTTTTTGGAATACAAACACTGTTTCTACAGTTTTAGTCTGTGAAAGAGTGAACACTTCCATCATTTCAAAATTTCAGGTTTAGTAAAATAGATGTCCATTAGCAATTTAATTCCTGACTGCACTTAAACATATTAAATTTGACTTTATGTTGTGTTTTTTTTTTTTTAAATTAAATGGTTTGTTTAACAACTACACCATTAAAAATATGCTTGTAGCATAACATTGTGATTTATCATTTATTACAGTTATACAATCAATTAGGAAAGTTACATGATTCTATAATAACTCAGAAAAATCTGTGAAAGATCATATCTACAGTAAGAAACTGCCCACATCAAATAAAAAATCACTGGGCAAACAGTATCATAATTACAGAAAAAGACTCTGGTTTAATTTTTGTAAATAGCTCATTTTCTCTTTTAGGTAACCGCCATGGGTTGATTCTGCCTACCACAACAACAGACCAGGAACTTCAGCACATCAGAAACTCTTTACCAGACTCTGTAAATGTGCAGCGAGTAGAGGAACGGCTTTCAGCTCTAGGGAATGTGATAGCGTGCAATGATTATGTGGCATTAATTCACCCAGATCTTGATAAGGTATGTTCACTTTTTAAAATGCTTAATCCTTGAAAAGCATGGCGTCTGTCTTCCTTTGTTTGTAAGCAATACCATGACAACTGCATTAAGGAGTCAGCTTTTTAATTTAATTCTGACAATACAGGCTTTTAAGTAATCTGGACAAAAAGCTCACCTGGATGAAATTTCACACATCAAACATTTGTCTGTTATTTTTCCAGTGCAAACAAACTCTCAACAGTTGCTTTTTCTAGGATGGACTAAAGCATTTATCATTGTACTTTTGTGTTACTTGTCAATTTTGGTTCTTCATTAGAAAGGATTCTGCTTTATTAGCATGTAAACATACACCCTACTTTTCAAGTACACCAAATTACTTCTTTTTCCCCTAATTGAATTGAATTTTGTTTTGATTATATGGTTCAAATTAAGTTGTTTGTAATGCAAATTAAAAACTGTGTTGGGCAAATCACATATAAAAAAAGTCATAAAACATAGATAAGCCCTTAAAACTGACAAGTTGTCATTTTTCTGCCCTTTTAAAAAGTTGTGTAAGCATTTGTCCTCTTGGAAAATACATGGAAAAGAATCACCTGCCAACAAAGGTTATGTGTAAGTTTCCATTTGCCACTGTCAGAATTGATGGTCTGGGTGATCTTTTGTCTGGGATTCAGCTATTATATCTGTATCATTCCTGCCACCACTTTCAAAATATTTTTCTTTCAAGCTATGCATTGTTTTTGCTATTGCTTTTGAGAGAATGTCTTCATTGGTGCAAAGACTGAAGATGTACACCTGTGTGCTAGAAATTCAGGAGTAAGTCTATTTTAAGGAGGGTAATTGTGTGTTCTAAATGTATCTGTAAAAACTTAAATATCAGAGGCAGCTGTAATGCTAAACAAGGGTTAAAAAATTCATTTATTGAATGCCAGCATATATCACAATCAAAGTGGTAAACATTTAAAACACATCGTCTGTCTGTTTTCCTCTGAAAAATGTCAATAATGGTGGGAATTCAACTTAATTTTGAGAAAAATGTGCCCTTATTTGATTTGTTGTACCAAACATCTGCTCTCAAGAAGGTAGAAATACGGAATGGAGCACCTTCTTAATCAGAAATCTGCAAGTAACAAATGTGTTAACTGATTTCAGGAAACAGAGGAGCTGATTGCAGATGTGCTGAAAGTGGAAGTGTTCAGACAAACTCTGGCAGACAATGTTCTAGTGGGGACATACTGCGCCATTAGCAACCAAGGAGGGCTGGTAAGTGAATCAATCTGTTTTGTTTATTTGTGGGTTTAAAGCAGATAAAGTTCTGCCTTCATTGTGATAGCATGAAGTGTTTGTGTGTCAAATGGTCTGCTACTACTAAATCTGCTTCATAAGCAACAAGGGAGGACAGATAAGTTAATCATGATGTCTCATGTGTTGGATCTTGGCCATTGTTGAAGTTATGTTTGAAATAACAATGTTAATATTGAAACATGTTGACAGCTTTAAAATGTTATTAAGGGGTGCTAGTGGTATAATGGTCAAGTCATCAATTTGTAATTTCTCTGACTACTAAGCCACCCACTGCATGGATTTGAGTCCCTTTCAGTGCGAAGGACTTAATGTGGGAAAGGTCTTCCAGCTGACTTGTGGCGCACCAGTGGTTCTACCCAGACTTTTTGTGGGGTCTTTCTCCATCTAATAGCTGGACATCTCTATAATGATCAGAAATGGTCTCTGCCTTGTATTGAAATAAAAAAGTCTTAATAATCATACTAAAACTGGTATTTCAGTTTGTGAACTGTTACACAAAGATAAAGAAACCCATAAAAGAAACTACTTTTATTCAAGCAAATAAAGTTGGCCACTGCTCAATTGCAGGGCCTTTTTAGCTCACCTGAGCACAACGTGCTCAAGGGGAGCTCACCTGAGCACAACGTGCTCAAGGGGAGCTTTTGTGATACCACGTCGTCCGTTGTTCGTCGTCCGTCGTCAACATTTACCTTGTGAACACACTAGAGGCCACAATTTTTATCCAATCTTCATCAAACTTGGTCAGAATGTTTGTCTGCATGAAATCTTGGATGAGTTCATTATTGGGTCACCTGGGGTCAAAAAGTAGGTCACGAGGTCAAATTTTAGGAAAAACTTGTGAACACACTAGAGACCACATTTATAGCCCAATCTTTACCAAACTTGGTCAGAATGTTTGTCTACATGAAATCTTGGATGAGTTCGTAACTGGGTCACGTGGGGTCAAAAAGTAGGTCACTAGGTCAAATCTTAGAAAAAGCTTGTGAACACACTAGAGGCCACATTTATAGGCCAATCTTCACCAAACCTGGTCAAAATGTTTGTCTGCATGAAATCTTGGATGAGTTCGTAACTGGGTCACGTGGGGTCAAAAAGTAGGTCACTAGGTCAAATCTTAGAAAAAGCTTGTGAACACACTAGAGGTCACATTTATAGGCCAATCTTCACCAAACTTGGTCAGAATGTTTGTCTGCATGAAATCTTGGATGAGTTCGTAACTGGGTCACGTGGGGTCAAAAAGTAGGTCACTAGGTCAAATCTTAGAAAAAGCTTGTGAACACACTAGAGGCCACATTTATAGCCCAATCTTCACCAAACCTGGTCAAAATGTTTGTCTACATGAAATCTTGGATGAGTTCGTAACTGGGTCACGTGGGGTCAAAAAATAGGTCACTAGGTCAAATCTTAGAAAAAGCTTGTGAACACACTAGAGGCCACATTTATAGCCCAATCTTCACCAAACTTGGTCAGGATATTTGTCTGCATGAAATCTTCTATGAGTTCGTAACTGGGTCACGTGGGGTCAAAAAGTAGGTCACAAGGTCAAATCTTAGAAATAGCTTGTAAACACACTAGAGGCCCTATTATAGCCCAATCTTCATCAAACTTTGTCAGAATGTTTGTCTACATGAAATTTTGGATGAGTTCGTTATTGGGTCTTGTGGGGTCATAAAGTAGGTCACTAGGTTAAATTTTAGAAAAGGCTTGTGAAAACACTTAAGACACATTGATGGCCCAGTCTTTACCAAACTTGACCATCATGTTTGCCAGTATGAAATCTTACATATGTTTTGAAGTGAGTCATGTGGATTCAGTAGGTTACTTGGTAAAATTCTAGAAAATGTTATCAACCCAGTGGCCACACTAATGGTCCAATCTTCACCAAAGATTTCTAAAGTAAATAAGTCTTAATTACTTAATGCCAGATTTGAGCCTACGAAAGCCTCTGTCATCAGGTGAGCGATTAAGGGCCATCATGGCCCTCTTGTTTGCATAAACTTTTACTGAATAAACTTCAAGTTTTTTATTTAATCGAGTATTAACATATGGCAATAACCTTCACCCTAAATACAATCTGAAGAGTACTTCTACATTTTCTGAATAGACAACAATAAAAATTAAAAGTTGTTCATTTTCAGAATAAACTACAATACGTATGCAAAGTTGTTAATGTTTGATTCAGTTTAGTGTTTTCTTGCCAGGTTCATCCAAAAACTTCAGTTCAGGACCAAGATGAGTTATCTTCCTTGCTGCAGGTGCCTTTAGTCGTAAGTATAGCCTTCTATCAATTTTTTTTTGTTCAGGGATAGGATTCAGTGATTAGTATTCCTGAATGTTTAAGAGTAAGAAAAAAAAACCACAAGATCACTGATTTACAACTGCACCCCCCCCCCCCCCCCCCCCCACCCCCCCCCCCCAATACAAAACAATAGTATTTGGGAATTAAATTTAAAAAAAGAAATGCAAATGTATGGTAAAAAATCTATACATTACTATTTTATATACTAGGGCAAATATAACAGTGTTGGTAATGTGACACTTTGTTCATAAGAAACAGGACAATTTATTGATGAAGTCTCAGTGATAAAGACTAACAATATTTAATTAAAGAAGAATAATGTCTAAGTTAGTAAGTCATAAACATCTGTTTGTTGAATTTTGTTTGCAAGACATTTAAGGTAGAGCAAATATAATACAATGAAGCACCTCTAATAAAGGAGTTCAAGAAGGCTTGCTTTGATTTCAATTTTCACTGTCAAGAAATTACATCAATACTCAATTTCGAAGCCTAAAAAAGTCTAAACCACTTGGTGAAAGTATTTTACATTTGGCAAAGAGTAACCAAAATACTAGATACAAGAATCTGGAAAACCACATCACATTGTTATTTACAGCTCGATATCTTTTGAGTCAAACACACTCAGCAGAAAAATGGCATAAGTTGTGATTAAAATGAGTCTGTATGAAAATAATTGATAAGTAATTTTAGGGAAAGTTTGAGTCAGCTTGCTTGTCCGATTAGAATTTGCCCTATTTCCTTCGAAGTCTGAAGCCATTTTTTTTGCCCCAGTTGCATGTATAAATCGACAAATACATAATAATTACCACCAAGACCTTACTTCATTATTACTTTATAAAAATGAGTAAAATTCATATTTCAGGCTGGCACAGTTAACCGAGGCAGTGATGTGATTGGTGGAGGGCTGGTGGTCAATGATTGGATAGGATTCTGTGGACTGGACACGACCAGTACAGAGCTGTCAGTAATTGAAAGCGTATTCAAACTCGGGGACTCTCAACCTAGCGCCATTGCTTCTAACATGAGGATGTCTTTAATTGATAGGTAATGTATTCTTTAATTGACAAGTTCCAGATTTTGTTTCCTAACATACTTGCCCAAACCCATGAAGTTGGCAATTTTTTTTACACAAAACTCTGGTCACAAGGTTTGTGATTATAAAATCTTGAATGAGTTAGAAACTGGATCACTTTGGGCCAAAAGTTGGTCACTAGGTAAAGTCATGAACAAATAATTTGTATATACATTCTATTTTGCAATTAGACTTAGAATTTTTAAGTTCCCTGTAGGCCAGGGTCCTAAGATATGCGATTCATTGCCATCATTACCCAGATGTTAGGAAAACTTTAAAAATTACCGGCCGAAATAGGTCAGGTGGTAGAGCGTCGGCTTGCAGATCGGGAGGTCGTGGGTTTAAACCCCAGCCGGGTCAAACAAAAGACTTTAGAGTTGGTAGTAGTGGCTTCCCTCCTAACGCTCAGGACTAAGGGGACAGCATTACGCCTGACTAGTCTCATCAGTATAATGGACCGACTGGGTTCAGTCCCTGGGCACCTCGTAAGTGCCCCAGTGCTATAATGATAGAAATGTCACTGCACAGTATCGACAAAAATGCTGGCTAATCCTTTAAAAATTTCAAACTGGCAAAATAGAAACTTCACTTGCAATTTAATTGGCAATTGCAAGGGATTTTCAGACAGAAGTGTAAATTTTATTTTCTTGTAATTTCTTCATTTGTGGTCCAAAGATAAAAAGCTATACACCATTGGAAAGCTCTTGAAATTAATATTTTTAGAATACAGTATTTTTAAAATTGATAAATGCACAAAGAATTAATACACAGAAATTAATAAAATTAATGGCTCATCCTTAAACAAAATGAACAGTTCTTTTTTGTCTTCTTTTTTTCTATCTTTTTTGGTTGTATTTTTTTTACCTTTTAAACTATGAAAATATTTTATAAGTTTTGATATTTAAAAAACATCATAAAGGTGTTAAATTTGATATAAAATTCAGTGAACTAGACTGCAAAATATAAACACAGTGGTGAGTTTAATACAGCACATATTTCCAGACTTTGGCCTGCATTAGCTTCTGCCTTCAACAATGGCCGCCTAAAACTACCAGTGCATATGACATCACATGGAAACTATCTATACTGCTGCCTTTACTGTCAATAGCAACACCTGGCATTATACCACATTTATTGGCATTATCCTGACATCAGGATTTACCTAGACACGTGTTTGTTTGCTTGATCATCCACAATCGTTTTATACAACTTCACTTTTTCCATACCTGGGATCTGTTGTGCTGATATTGGATTGTTTTACAGGTTACTAATCAAGTTGTTTTGTCTCTTTCAGTATGAGCTAAACAGCAACGCGAATATATAGATACAGCAACACCTAGATGGAAAGATCAATGGAGTGCTGGTCCCTGTATCTTTATTCTGACTGGTTCTCTTTACTGGTTCCTGTCAGTGTCAAAATGTTCATGAATCATGGGGTACCAGCCAAAAAACATTTTATCGAGAATCAATTTCTCTTCTCCAAGATGTTCATAGAAGTAACCATGTTTATTATTGAATAGTAAACCCAGTCATTTTTTTGTTTATAGATATCACAAGGGCTGTTGAAAGAATCCTTAAAATTTTTAACATGATACTTTCAAAACATACAACTGTAAACATAAATGTTTAATTGACTTCCTAAAGCCTTTTTTGCAAAGATTCTTTGCAATCCTGTTTTCTGCCCTAAATTGTTTTTGTTATTAAAATAATAAAAATAAATATGTTAACCTTCAAATTCCCCTTTTCTATTAATTGTGATAAATCTTCCACCCCAAAATGGTCAATAACTCTTGTTTGCGTCCTAAATATTGCATTGTACACAGATCATACTTGTATACATACTAGTTCATTGACTCAGAGTTACAGACTTAATCATTTAAACATTATTGTGAGCACATGCTCTTATTCTTAAATTTTGACTGGCTGGATTAAACATTTTGGCCAATCAGATTGCTGGCTGATTTAAACATTTTGGCCAATCAGATTGCTGGTATTTTAGGCCATTTGAGATGGCGTAAGATAAAACTGCTCAGCTATCTTGGTTCCTAGATAAAATAAACTTTATTTTGTTGAGTATATTCCAACAGGGAGGTTTCATGTACGATCAATCATTCATTTTTTTTTTTTGGTAAAATCAAATGGGAAGAGAACTTTTAAGTCACATTTTGAATATTTGTTATCACCATTGTAAATAATTATACCATCATAACATGATATAGGTTTATGTCTTCATCAAATAATGGGGTTGAAACAAATTGATAAGTGTAGCCTTAATAAACAGAACATTTTTCTAAGTGCCATGAAGGGCAGCCTATAGTAGTTGCACTGTTTATCCTTCAGTGTTTCTGTACGTGCAAATGAATGTCTGTATTCAGCTCTGACTTCCATCTTCAGGGCCATTATGTCATTTAGAGTGACATTTTGTGTTTAAAAAAATAAAAGTGCCCTTTTTGGTATTGAATTTACAATGAAATAAATACCAAAAAATAATATGTACTGTATTATGATAATTTTATTTTACTTGTCATAAAAAAAAAACCCTGTGTTTTTCCCAAAGTTGGAAATGCATATAGTATTATGCAGTATTACCTAAAGAAAAATGCTTTCATTCTCTTTCGAAAATTAAAAGAATCTACTTTGTGTTGAATTATTCAAAGAAAATTGCCATGTGAGTTTATTGTAACTTGGTAGATTTATTCATCAAATGAAAGAAAGTTCAGCTAACTCCTCAAAGTAGTACTCACATTTTGATATTCTGGATGTTTTGTTTATCAAGTGTTTAATCATGTAAATTAAAAAATAGATATCAAAGTTTTCTTGTTTTTACTTGTTGAACTCGAAGTGAAGACTAATTTATGTTGATGTATACTCTCTGTCAGTCAAGTGACCACCTGATGTATACTCTCTGTCAGTCAAGTGACCACCTGATGTATACGTCAGTCAAGTGACCACCTGATGTATACTCTCTGTCAGTCAAGTGACCACCTGATGTGTACTCTCTGTCAGTCAAGTGACCATCTGATGTATACTCTCTGTCAGTCAAGTGACCACCTGATGTATACTCTCTGTCAGTCAAGTGACCACCTGATGTATACGTCAGTCAAGTGACCACCTGATGTATACTCTCTGTCAGTCAAGTGACCACCTGATGTATACTCTCTGTCAGTCAAGTGACCACCTGATGTATACTCTCTGTCAGTCAAGTGACCACCTGATGTATACTCTCTGTCAGTCAAGTGACCACCTGATGTATACTCTCTGTCAGTCAAGTGACCACCTGATGTATACTGTCAGTCAAGTGACCACCTGATGTATACTCTCTGTCAGTCAAGTGACCACCTGATGTATACTCTCTGTCAGTCAAGTGACCACCTGATGTATACTCTCTGTCAGTCAAGTGACCACCTGATGTATACTCTCTGTCAGTCAAGTTACCACCTGTATAATGGTTGTTTATAGACTGTACAGATCATCCTGGGTATTGACAGCCTTGCAGCTAATTACTTTTTCAGGTGTGTTTATTACTGTTTAGTTCTTTGAATGTGAAGTTACAATATGTTTGCCTACAATTTGTCATCTGTATTTAAAGTGACTTGGACAGAGTTTTGCCTATGTACCATGTCACAGAACCATATGTTCTGAACTTAATTAAATTTCAATTATTGATAGCTATTTAGCGAATAAGTGTTTGTTTGTGGCTGGCATATACCCATGACATTTCTTACTGCTTGCACAGTTTGGAGATATGCGCAGTTGTTGAGCTAAAAATGATTGAAAAGTGTTGCAATGTTTTTGATTATCCCAAATGTTAGACAACACAATTTGCTGAAGAACAGAATATTTGCCTATAATTAAATAGAAGGAAGTTGTTTTGTTTTCTATATGTACATCAACAATTTTTTGCCTTTGTTTAAAATATCCACTCATGACCAAGTCAGGTTAGGATGTAAATCAAAGGAAACAAGTATTAAAAAGTAGTTTGACTATTGTTGGGAGTCACCATCTAAAACATCAAGTAAATTATGCCGAAGCAAAAGTCCCCAGACCTGGTAGTGCAATCGGTACGCGTCGGCTGCAGGTATGGGAGACGGGAGGCCCCGGGTTCGAACCCAGGCTGCGACATACCAAAGTCGTTAAAATGGTAGTAGTATAGTTCCTTTACTAACGCTCAAACAAATTTAAGGATAGTTCCATGACTGTTTGGCGTGGTGTCAGGATAATTTGACTGGATGTTGTATCATGCCAGGTGTTCAGGGCATGCTATACACAGTGAAGGCTGCACAATATCTGCCTCAAGAAGACACCGTCTCCAGATAACTGAAATACTGTTGGTGAGACGATAAACCCAATAAACATCAACTTAGAAGCATTACTTTATGATAAGGTAAAATTTAATAATCCAATGCTCGTTTATCATTAGGTTATTTTTGCTTTACTTATCTCTAATATTGTTTATTTTTTTATTTATGTTATATAAACAAATTACTAAGTGGATACAAAAGCTCAGAAATTAAATATAGCAAGCAGCTCAAAAGAATATCAAACTCAGTTCAAAATGAAGTATTCATCGACATCATGAGACGGGCAACTCTAGAATTACTCGAAAAAAATTTACTAAATGGCACACAGCTAGGTAGGTCCACTTTTTTGCGTTTCTGTAATGTATGTCTTAAAATGCCTCATAGATAGTTTCCACATCAGTGAAGATCCATCGTCTTAGCAGCCGTCTTTGATGGCAACTTGAAGGGATTTTTAGATGAGTTGTATAGAAGCGTAAAATTTATTTTCTAGTAATTTTTTCATTTTTGGTCCAAAATTAAAAGCTATACACCAATGGAAAGCTCTTGAAATTCATATTTTTAAAATACAATATTTTTAAAATTGATGAATGCACAAAGAATACACATAAATAAATTATTGGCTCATCCTTAAACAAAACGAACAGTGTATCTTTTTTGGTTGTATTTTTTGTACCTTTTAAACTATCAAAATATTGTTTTGATATTTAAAATACTTTATCAAAGCTGTTAACTTTGATATAAAATTCAGTAAATTAGACTGAAAAATAAAAACATAGTGGTGAGATTATTACATTAAATATTTCCATATTTCTGCCTGCATTACTTTCTGCCTTCAAAGATGGCTGCCGTAAACTGTCTTATCAGTACCTATAACATCACATGGAAACTATCTATATGTTAGTGACAGTGAACAGTTGATTAACTAAATGGGTATCTACTGGATATTTTTTACAGGAGAACAAAACAAAACAAACAACAACAAACTCTGAAACCAAGAAAAAGTTGTTATAATAGTGAATGAATGTAAACAAAATGTGAGAGTCCAGGTTGGAGGTAAAATAATCAAAATAAAGATGAATACCTATATACAGAGTCAGATCTGGAACATAAACCAATAAAGCAGTAATTGTGAAGCTTGTGAGACAGCAGAAGTAATCGGTATATTGTTCTTGTTTTTAAATTGCAAATGAAGTTCCTTTTTTATTTTGTAACCGTAATATACATTTGTTAATAAACATGGACATATTGCAGAAAATAAATTTACAGTGTATTGTTTAGCTTTTCACTGATTTTCATACAGAGTGTCTTAAAAACATATTATAAATACACTTACACCACAACACACACATACTAAATACATTTACACCACACGCATACACACACACTGCACACACGTGTGCACACACACACATATACATTCTCATATTAAAAGATGGATGGTTAAAGGTAATGCTCTTTTGTAGATTAAGATGGACGGTTAAAGATAATGTTCTTTTGTAGATTAAGATGGCCGGTTAAAGGGTTAAAGATAATGCTGTTTCGTAGATTATATTTGGCTGTTGTTTCCCTGGAACTAATTTTGGTGCATATTGTATACAAATCAGCATATATTTGTGCTTGCTTTTAGTTTTAATAAACTAGTGTTTGGTCATTTCATTGCATTTTAATTTTTGTTTTAAGTTTGCATTTTAATTTTTGTTTTAAGTTTGTTTAATTCATGCATTATACGTTTTTTTGTGCTATATTTTGACAACTACAAAAGATGAATATACATAATATAAAAACACTACGTTATAATAGATGTATTAGCTTATTGTCATTGCTTGTTTCAGTTTTATTTTATATTTAGTATTTAAATGATAAGAACTTATAATGGAATACAATTAGGTACATCTCATCTGAAGATATCACCTCGCGAGTCTAATATGTATAAACAAGTGAATATATATATATATATATATTTCACCTGATAATGATAAAATTTACGCGCGTGTTATTTACACGAGTCGCCGAATGGAAGTAAATAAAGGTAATCGCTAAACCCACGCCAGTTAACCTCGCACACCGTTTAAGTCTAGTAGTACAGGCGGAGTCATGGCGCTATGTGGGCGGGGTTAAACGCGTATCCAAATACCAACATCGACCGAACAGTACAGAAAAGGACAAATGTCCCTTAAAATTTAATGATAACATCAATCCGGTAAAACAGAAACAATAGCTGAAATAGTGACAGGCAAAACTACCTATATTAACTTTGTGGAATGTGTGAAAATATATGTAACGGTATTTTGTGGCTGCACACTGGTGTACACAGGGAACCATATTACATCAAAAAGCCGCACACCATTAAAGTCTGTTGGGTAAATGGTGTACATAGTGCCCCATGTTATTTTAAAAGCCGCACACCATTTAAGGCTGTTGGGTAAAAGGTATACATAGTGCTCCATATTGCTTTAAATGCCGCACACTATTTAAGTCTGATGGGTAAAAGGTGTACATAGTGCCCCATGTTACTTTAAAAGCCGCACACCATTAAAGTCTGTTGGGTAAAAGGTGTACATAGTGCCCCATGTTACTTTAAAAGCTGCACACCATTTAAGTCTGTTGGGTAAAAAGTATACATAGTGCTCCATATTGCTTTAAAAGCCGCACACTATTTAAGTCTGATGGGTAAAAGGTGTACATTGTGCCCCATGTTACTTTAAAAGCCGCACACCATTTAAGTCTGTTGGGTAAATGGTGTGCATAGTGCCCCATGTTACTTTAAAAGCCGCACACCATTTAAGTCTGTTGGGTAAATGGTGTGCATAGTGCCCCATGTTACTTTAAAAGCCGCACACCATTTAAGTCTGTTGGGTAAAAGATGTACATAGTGCCCCATGTTACTTTAAAAGCCGCATACCATTAAAGTCTGTTGGGTAAAAGATGTACATAGTGCCCCATAGTGCTTTAAAAGCTGCACACCATTTAAGTCTGTTGGGTAAATGGTGTGCATAGTGCCCCATGTTACTTTAAAAGCTGCACACCATTTAAGTCTGTTGTGTAAAAGGTGTTCATAGTGCCCCATATTGCTTTAAAAGCCACACAACGTTTAAGTCTGTTGGGTAAAAGATGCACATAGTGCTACATATTAATTTAAAATGTGAACATAGTGTCCCGTATTATCACTAACGGTCGTACTCCATTTAAATAAGGCAAGAAATATTGAAACATTGTACAAAGAGACCAATATGGCCACTTAAAGTCGCACACCATTAGTACATAGCGCCCCTAATGACCACTAAAAGTTCCACACCCTTAAGTGAAGTGGGTAAACGGGATACTTAGTATCACATATGACCACTGAATATCGTGCACCATTTGTGTCATGTGGGTAAAAGGTGTACAGTATCCCGGGAGACCATAATAAGCCGCACACCATTTAGTGTAGGTAAATAATGTGCACTTTTTTTTTTGCAACTCATTGTTAAGATGTTAAGAACATCGTTGCCTGCATTAAAAGTGTTGGTACTATCCTCGGACATTTTCAATATAAATTTAACATATAAGTTAATATTTGTTTATGTCCTAACATCTCTGTCGACAAAACTATGGCAGAGAACTCAAATCATTCGAAATACAGTGAACATGCACTATTTGTTTCAAACAAATATTGACGACATAAACTTTGATCGCATTTAAAAATGTGATATAATATGTCATCAATAAAGTTATTTTTGCCATTTTTAATTGAACGTTTTATACTTTATTGATACTATCAATTATTCACATGTATATTATCCTAATGTGACAAATACAAACACAATATGAACCAAATAATAAGAAATCCAGGAAAATGTCCCCAAAACAAAGCATAACCGCTCTTGAAGTGAAAAATTCGAAATTGAAATGTGAGGAAGACTTAAATGGTGCGCGGATTGTAATAGCAATACGACACCCTATGTAAAAAAATCCTATTAACTTAGATGGTGAGTGGATTATAATGACAATACAAGGTCCTAAATACATATGTCATCCACCTGACTTAAATAGTGTGTGGATTATAATGACAATACAAGGTCCTAAATACATATGTCATCCACCTGACTTAAATAGTGTGTGGATTATAATGACAATACAAGGTCCTAAATACATATGTCAGACACCTGACTTAAATGGTGTGTAGATTATAATGACAATACAAGGCCCTAAATACATATGTCATCCACCTGACTTAAATAGTGTGTGGATTATAATGACAATGCAAGGCCCTAAATACATATGTCACCCACCTGACTAAAATGGTGTGTGGATTATAATGACAATACAAGGTCCTAAATACATATGTCATCGGCCTGACTTAAATGGTGTGTGGATTATAATGACAATACAAGGCCTAAATACATAGGTCATCCACCTGACTTAAATGGAGTGCTGATTATAATGACAATACAAGGCCTAAATACATAGGTCATCCACCTGACTTAAATGGTGTGCGGATAATAATGACAATACAAGGCCTAAATACATATGTCATCGGCCTGACTTAAATGGTTTGTGGATTATAATGACAATACAAGGCCTAAATACATAGGTCATCCACCTGACTTAAATGGTGTGCGGATAATAATGACAATACAAGGCCCTAAATACTTGTCATCAACCTGACTTAAATAGTGTGTGGATTATAATGACAATACAAGGCCCTAAATACATATGTCATCCACCTGACTTAAATAGTGTGTGGATTATAATGACAATGCAAGGCCCTAAATACATATGTCACCCACCTGACTAAAATGGTGTGTGGATTATAATGACAATACAAGGTCCTAAATACATATGTCATCGGCCTGACTTAAATGGTGTGTGGATTATAATGACAATACAAGGCCTAAATACATATGTCATCCACCTGACTTAAATGGTGTGTGGATTATAATGACAATACAAGGCCTAAATACATAGGTCATCCACCTGACTTAAATGGTGTGCGGATAATAATGACAATACAAGGCCTAAATACATATGTCATCGGCCTGACTTAAATGGTTTGTGGATTATAATGACAATACAAGGCCTAAATACATAGGTCATCCACCTGACTTAAATGGTGTGCGGATAATAATGACAATACAAGGCCCTAAATACTTGTCACCCACCTGACTTAAATGGTGTGTGGATTATAATGACAATACAAGGTCCTAAATACATATGTCATCGGCCTGACTTAAATGGTGTGTGGATTATAATGACAATACAAGGCCTAAATACATATGTCATCCACCTGACTTAAATGGAGTGCTGATTATAATGACAATACAAGGCCTAAATACATATGTCATCCACCTGACTTAAATGGTGTGTGGATTGTAATGACAATACAAGGCCCTAAATACTTGTCATCAACCTGACTTAAATAGTGTGTTGATTATAATGACATTATGGGACCCTCTGTTCTTCTGTTATCCACCTGACCTTAAGGCGGTATCAGTCAGTTTGTCTTCATCAAATACACGTAAACCTGGATTGGAGGAAACGGGACATCATTTCTGCAAAACGTCAAACCGAAGTCGAAAAACCACCTTCAATCTACCAAACCTAAATGATATGCAGTTTATATATAGCGGTCGTGAGGTGCCCTGTGACCACCGATAATCCACTAGACCTAAATGATGTTCGGCTTGTAGCGGCCACGAGGTACACTGTGTTCACCTTATATTTTCCAGGCCTGTTTAATTTGTATGAACTTTAGGCACTTTGATTCAGGGGATTTCAACTTGCTGTCCTTATTGCGCCCTCTAATCCCAGACCTTTTTTACCAACCAATAAATGTTAAGTACTGAGAGCGGGGCAATAAAGATTTTGGAACTTTTGAACTTGGGGCAGTTCGCCTCTGACCATCGTTGAATAAACGTCGAAACTAGTTAAAGACTTGCTTTGAAATTATACCGCACGAAACAAGACCTAAATGATGTGCGGCTTAAAACGGACATACAGGACCCTGTGTACACCTCTTACCCAATTTACTGAAACTGTGTGCGGCTTAAAAGGACAATAGATAGTCTCCATGTGATCTCATCGACACTGATAAGACAGTTTAAGGCAGCCATATTTATGGACAGAAGCTAATGCAGGCCGAAATTGGGAAATATGTGTATTAAACTCACCACTGTGTTTTCATTTTTCAGTCTATTTTACTGGGTATAATATCAAATTTAACAGCTTTTATAAAGTATGTTAAATATCAAAACTATATTTTGATAGTTTAAAAGGTTAAAGATATATAACCGAAAATGATACACTGTTTATTTTGTTTTAAGTATGAGCCAATAGTTTTATTTTTTTGTGTATTAATTCTGCATGCATTTATCAATTTTAAAAATATTGTATTCTAAAAATATGAATTCCAAGAGCTTCCCCATGGTGTTTAGCTTTTAATTTTCAGACCACAAATGAAGAAATAACAAGAAAATAAAATGTATCCTTCTATACAATTCATATAAAAATCCCTTGAAGTTACCATCAAAGATGGCTGCCAAGATAAGGGATTTTCACTGATGTGGAAACTGTCTATAATTACACCGTTGTGCTCATTTTCTGAACTAATTTAATTTATTATCAGTAAATATTTTTTTATTTTTATGTAATCCTATATAAACGATTATCTAGAAACCAACGTCTAGTGTTGGTTCTTTTCGATGAAAACTGAACCTGCATAGAGAAGGCGTGGCTAACAGTGAGTGACACCTAATTTAATCGGTCGTATACTTCAACGGTGTGGATCTAACAATTTCCAAGTAAACAAACTGCTGTCAAATTGCTTCAAAAGTCTGGTAAGTCTTTCAATAATTTTATAGCCTGTCACGTGTAATTATTTGCTAATTATCATCAGTGCAGTTATTTTGAATATATTTGTTACTATTTCTGTAAAGAAATGTACAATAATCTTCTGATAACTTGTCCGTTTCCGACCATGGTTCTACTTTCTTTTTACAATACTGGAGTGCATAAAACTAAAATTACAATTATATTTCGTCGTGACATGCATTGCCAGAATCAATGTGGCAAATGTAAGGGACATGTAAGGGGCATCAATATAAAGTAAACATAGAAATCATTTTTTCTTTTGCAAGAAAGGAAACACTGTTTGAGCATCATATTGACTCTGTCTTAGTCCTGTAGTACAGATAGGCTTTTCCAACAGCATTGCTGTTGGGTTAACCCTTTACCAACATGTTTGATGACCAATAGGTTTATTTACCCTCGCCTTTCACCCATAGACATATGTCGAGCAACATGGTTGAGTGTCTGCCTACAGAACTGAAGGTCCCTGGTTTGATCGGGTACTGGAGGTTTCCGTAAATGACAGTGTCGGTAAATTGATGTTTCTGCACAAAATGTTTGGAGGTTCCGGTAAATTTGAGAGAGGTTTCGGTAAATGTGTATGAATGCAATTAACATGCTGCAAACATGTGCCGATGGTAATTATGTGTTTGAAATGGTCTCGGTGTCACTATTGTCATAGCATTAAGCATTTATATTGATGGAGTTAATTGAAGAAAACACACAATAACATGAAACATTGATTTTATTTACGATTATTCCAAAACAAATAGAATTAAGTACATTCAGAATTCAGTTCAGAAAACATAACACGGAATAATACACGAAAATAATCAAAAGCAAATATTTGATACAATAAAAAGCAAATAGTGACGAATACACAAAACAACATGTATATATCTACAGAAAAATAATAAAATATTTACACTTCATTAAAAAATTTATTGATAATAAATCATGTATCTTAAAACAATGCGTTTGTTGGGGGTAAAAAAAGAAGCAACACAGATTCGTAGATTTATTGAACATAAATACAATAAAAAAATGAGCTACTCACCAAAAAAGCCAAACGCATGAAAACACTAATGATGACGTACTGTTTACTTCACACAAATCACTTTATTGGTCGTCATCCACCAGATGTTGTCCTCCCATAGTTGGTCCTAGTCCGACGATGTGGCTGATGGTCTTTAGAAGCTGTGTCGTTGTCATCGCGTCGTCTTCGTATTTGTCCCATGCCTCTTGCAGACGGCCGTGAATGTCCGCGTACTTCTTCCTTGTTGTCGGCAACGAGCTGGACTTGCACATCCACTGTGCTGGATTCTTCCTTGAGCATCGTCACCAACTTGTACAATCCTAAGTTGGGGTGAGCTGCTCTTTTGTTGATTCATCTGTGCCATCCTGATAACAGAAACATAAATTAAAATTATGAGTTGTGATGACATTAAAGCGGAAATTTGTTGATTAATTAATATTTTTTTTTTTTTATTATAATCAATATTACTAAAAATTAACCGTCTCCAGATAACTGAAATACTGTTGGTGGGACAATAAACCCAATAAACAAACAAAATAACCTAAAAATTAAACATTTACCTTCCAGGTCGTTGTTAGTCCTGATGACCTCCCTGTAGATGCACCAGTCAGCTGGTGACCATACACCGCCTTTGATCCAGGTCCGTTCGACGTACTCGATAACCTTCTGAACAGGTCCGCCTATTTCCTCGGCAACAACTTTGAGCCGATTGAAGGCGGTGGCAATCTGCTCAAGGGGGATGTATGGCAGTTACATTATCTTCCTCAAGTAGTCGTACTTGTCTCCTCGCTGTATATATGCCGTCGCCAAGCCCTCTGCCTGTATCTTTCTGTAGAACTGTTGCGTCAAGCGAAAGACACATCCCTTGATGGTGGAAGTGGGGGACACGTTTCTGAGTGCTTGCCAGATAGCTAAAATTAAGAAAGAAAAACATTAAAACATGCAAACAATCTCGTTTGGCGTTTATTTAATTATTTGCACACAATATTACTTAGTTGCTTACTGAAGGTATAGTTATATGGTAGTCTTGCTTACCGGCTTCAAAATCGACCATAAACCACTCCACGTTCAGTTCTCACAATTCTTCCTTCAGTCTGTTTAGGACCTTTAAAATAAAACAGAAATATAAGTTCAGCTATATAATATAAAAAATTCTTCATTTTCATTAAATAAAATAAATAACAAAATACTAGTTACAAAGTACTTTACTTTTAAAAATTATAATGCTACTAAATTGAAATACCTGAACATAATCTGCAGTCGATCGCCGTGACATGATGATGTACATGAGAGGCACCTGTTTTTTGTCTTCTTGTTGCACAAGTTGCACGGATGTTGCTCCATGGTTAGAGAACAAACCAAATGCTGAGTGGACAGTACAGAGGACATTTATACATTGAACTATCCTGAGATTATTCACTCAAACAAACACAAAAGTCTTAATTGGATTAAAGCTTGTCAAACACACACACCAACGTAATTAACATTCCAATTAGCACGTTTCCACAAACACACGCTCTCAATTAACTTGTAAACAATTAAAGGAACACACGCTTTCAATCAACATAACTAATCTAGTCAATCAATTAAGGTTACTATGTGTTTGGATAGTATATTACACACATATAAATAAATAAATATATATAAATAACAATACTTTTAATACATTTCTATTTAATTTCAACAAGTTTATGAACAAAAAAATAAAAATACATTAATCCAATATATAAAAATTACAGACATAGCTTTATAATGCAAATATATTATCATAACACGTCGACAAAGTATCATTTCTACATAATTATTATGTTATAAATACTGATTATTATATTATATTATATACGTTTTAACATTAGTAAGTTCTTAATATTCATTTAGATATATTTAGACTCAAAATCCATATATACTTAAATAAAGAACCCACAAAATACACATGGCAAATATATTTTACGGCGATAATGTATCATTTTTTATATTTATTATCTTATAAATATCAAATACATATCTTTTTAATATTATCTTTCAGTTATTTATATTGATTTACATCTTTACCGAAACCTCTCACAAATTTACCGAAACCTCCAAACATTTTGTGTAGAAACATCAATTTACCAAAACTGTCATTTTCCGAAACCTTCATAAACCGTTTGATCCCAGTTAGGGACATTTTTTTTCCCTCTCAGATTTCCTTTAATGGTGACAAAAAATGTTTGATGGACTCAGATTGGTTCCTGCAGGGTCATTCTGGAGAGCTTACTAGCTTTAAAAAATAAAGGGAGAGAAGTGTAGTACATATAACCATTTCCTACAGCCCTGCTGTTGGGTTTACCCTTAAGTGATATGGTTGAGCTTTTAAGTGAATGAAGGTCCTGGGCTTGATCCCAGTAGGGGACAGGATTTTTCTCCTCCCAGATATACTTAAGTCCTACTATTAGAACCAAGTGTATCATATTTTACCCTTAACATTCTTATTTTTTGACAATTTACATTTTTCAATTTGCCAGATATGCATATGCATTAAAAATAAATAAAAATCAGCATATAAAATGATAAAAAATGTGGTTATTGTAGATACTATTTTGTTGCATTATAAATCCTTAAAATTGGAATGCATAAAGGTTTTTGTGATATAGGACACCAGAGGAACATAATCAATCATTTTCAACGTTGCTATTATTAAAACAGTATCAGTTTAACAACATTGCTCAAAATTACATCATTTTTTACACAACATAAAATAAAATAAGCAGTTATGTTTAATAATTGAACTCATCCTGAATGTTTATTTATATCTACTATCACCTTTCTAAGTTTTCTATAGTTTAATCATATTTATTTTTAAATCCATATGCACAGCATTGATGTTTTATCAAGATAAAAAATGACAAAAGGGTTGAGCAACAAGTTCTTAAACTTTGTAATCTGCTCTCCCATTGTACAACATATATTAGGATATACAATATACATGGTGAACATTTTTGATGACATAAAATGATGAAAATCATTAATAAAATAATTGCCAAGGCTACAATTTTAGCTTTAATCTAATCACTAGAACTAGCAAATAATTATTGCAAAAAAATATGACCATATATAACAGCTGCTAATCAATTTGCACTTTCTTAAAAAATGATTTGTTTATGTAATTTTTAGCTCACCTGAAAAAACTTGTTACCACGCTAAAGACCACATTTATGGTCCAATAATCTCTTGGCCAGTATGTTTGTCTGCTTGAAGAGGATTACCCTTCCTGCCACATGCTTTTGTGAGGTTACTTACCATAATCTAGTGATTGTAATTGGTCAAATAGTCACCAATTGTTGATTCAGCGGACCTAACGCTGGACTTGTTGATAAAAATTCTAAATGTTTGAGTGAGCATATTGTTTGAAAAGTTTATAACTTAAATTTAAATGAAGAGATGATATAATTCTGTGCCAATTGAAAGGTTCAATTATCTTCATTATTTCCATCTGACAACAGTCAAGATTGGCACAGTAAACAAAGAAATAATCTATGAACGGAAGAAATGTGTCAGCTAAAACTTGTCAATGGATCATACATGTACATGAATGATTATTTGAATAAATTATTAACCTATTAATTCATGGAAATGCCATATTATGATATGTAATGGTTCATTCATGGAAATGCCATATTACGATATGTATGGTTCACTCATGGACATGCCATATAACGATGTTATGGTTCATTTATGGAAATGCCATATTACGATATGTATAATTCATTCATGGAAATGCCATATTACAATATGTGTGGTTCATTAATGAAAATGCCATATTATGATATGTATAATTCATTCATGGAAATGCCATATTATGATATGTAATGGTTCATTCATGAAAATGCTATATTACGATATGTATGGTTCACACATTGACATGCCATATAATGATATGCTATGGTTCATTCATGGAAATGCCATATTACGATATCTATGATTCATTTATGGAAATGCCATATTACAATATGTATGGTTCATTCATGGAAATGCCATATTACAATATGTATGGTTCACTCATGGACATGCCATATAATGATATGTTATGGTTCATTCATGGAAATGCCATATGACAATATGTATGGTTCACTCATGGACATGCCATATAACGATGTGTTATGGTTCATTCATGGAAATGCCATATTACGATATGTATGGTTCAATCACGGAAATGCCATATTACGATATGTAATGGTTCATTCATGGAAATGCCATATTACGATATGTATGATTCATTCATGGAAATGCCATTTGACAATATGTGTGGTTCATTCATGTAAATGCCTTATTATGATATGTATGATTCATTCATGGAAATGCCATTTGACAATATGTGTGGTTCATTCATGGAAATGCCATATTACAATATGTATGGTTCACTCATGGACATGCCATATAACGATATGTTATGGTTCACTCATGGAAATGTCATATTACGATATGTAATGGTTCATTCATGGACATGCCATATAACGATATGTTATGGTTCAATCATGGAAATGCCATATTACAATATGTATGGTTCACTCATGGACATGCCATATTACAATATGTGTGGTTCATTTATGGAAATGCCATATTATGCTTTTTTAGGTTCAGTCATATTTGACAAATGATTTCACAGCACATCACTACAAAACATCTTACCACTGCTTGGGCAATATTATCAATATGTCATGATTTTTGACATTACAATACTGTTTTGTGATACCATTTAAAAGTAACAAATCTCTATGATACTTTGTGAAAGTATAACAAAGAAAACAATAAAAAAGGAAATAAGAAACAATGACATGAATCAGAAAATTGCCCCCAGTATACTGTCAGTATGATAGTATTTCAATCAGATAATCTACCAAGCAATGTATAAACAAACTGTCCCTAATGATGTCAAACAATGATTGTAATCAAATAAAAATGTGGTTTAAAAATTAAAGAATACAAAAACTTTTTTGATGCATTTAAACAAGAAATTATAATATCAACGCTTTAGAAAAAGGTTAGTTTATTAGATTTTTTTGAAAAACTCAGCTGAGTGAATGTTTATGCTGACATCAAGAGAACTGTAAAGAAATTGAAGTTGTATATTTGGGCTCAATGGGGTACATTGGTGAAATGGAAATTGTCTCCCATGTTAGTTAATATCTGAGGTATTCCAAACAGTAGGTAGGTCCTTGTAGTTGAAATTCTTGGACTTTATCGCCTGTTCTTTTGTAGAGATAGCAATAACAAACAGTGAATTTCTTAGTTTTGCGTAAATATAAGCTTAAAATCCATTTAAATACTTATAGAGATATGTTATTTAAAAAAGAAAATGGACATGTTTATTGATGATGGTTAACCTTGGTATCATAAGAAAGGCAGAAAAGTCAACATACACTCCAAAGAGCACAAGCATAAAAATTGAGCAAAACAAATGAATGGACCTACTTGCATTTAAGCATTATTCAGGGGAGTATATTCATTAATGTCTCTCATTAAGGGTTTCCTAAAGGCAATAGGGGAAAGTATCCTGTCTACATTACAAAAGTTAGAGGAAACACAACAAATGTGTAGTAACATTTAAAAATCCACCAGATTTTTAATCTGACCTCAGTTGTCTGATTCCCAGAGGATTCTTATTTTTTAGCTCCTGTTACACACATAACATGATACACAGCTACTGTATGTGACCAGACATGTGATCTTTCCCTCTCTGGCAACCCAATCTCCCTCTCTGGGAGTCCAAGTCTTCAAATTTGGAACTAAGGAAAGATCACATGTCCATGTGACTGCTACAGTTGTCTTAGGGACAGTTTGAGAGATGAAGTATTTGCAACTTAATCGGATAATTTTGTTTGATATATAGCTATCACTGACACAATTATGGTAATTATAGCGACTTGATGCTACAATTAGTGGGAAAAGACACCAGATAATTATGCGGACAGAAGCATCAATGTCCTCATGTCAACAGTACCACTTTTTCACCTAGGAGCTTTTTATGTTTAAAACACAGATTGACATAAACATCTTTTGGATTTAGTTAGCTAATTGAGACCACAATCTAGAACAAATTCAGATGAATGTAAAAAATTTCCACTGTCAAATACTCAGGTCATCCCAGCTATATGTAGGGCAGCTATTTTTGTCCACCTGTGCACATTTTATTAGAGGTTATTCCTCCTAGAGGGTATTAGTCCAAGTATAGAGAATAGTGAATTGTGTTTAAACCAGAGGGCATATTAAAAAAAAGAAAAAAGTTTGAAACATACTCTGATGGTTGGATTCTTGTTAACAATTAAGAAGGTATTCCAACAGATTGCCTATATCAAATACATGTAACAATATCTTATCCCTAATTTGAGAAATGTTGGAGATAATATCTTCATAACTTGTAATTAAATCCAAGTAAAGATGAGAAAAACACTTCCTTATTTATCATTATTAGACATGACAAATTATTAAATGCTCTAAATGTTTAGATTTCTGCATAAAAAGATCACTGTTAGTGTGTATTGCCCTGTGATGATATAATGTGATCTGTTAAGTAAGCGATCACAAGATTTTTTAAGTTCAAAAATAGTTTACAGTGTAACAAGGCTCAGACAGGTAATAAATATTTGTAATGACGAGCAGGGTGTTATTCCTCACTTTTCAAACAGATGTGAATGGACCTGGTAGCGCAGTCGGCAGAGCAACAGCTCCAGGTACTGGATGCCCTGGGTTCGATCCAGGGCTGAGACATATCAAAGTCGTTAAAAATGGTAGAAGTATAGCTCCCTTGCTAATGCTTAAGCAAATATAAGGGTGGTTCCACAACTGGGTGGCCTGGTGTCCAGTGGTTCTCAGTTTGGGATCTTCATCCACCTAAATAGCTGGTTGTTGCTATAATGATTATAACAGGTTACTGAGATATATTTCAAAAACTAAACAAACAGTAATAGCAGTGTAGACTGACAAGTCAGGTCAATGCTGCTTATTGTTCAGAAAGGAATAGGGTGCTTGAGACTATTGTGGTTTTTACGACATACTTGTTCTCACGTCGCTATATAGGATCAAGTCCCAAGGTAAAAAAATCTTTTATGCCTGGAGGTCATCAAACTGACATGTGATGAGTATCCAGTTTTTCTACTCTAAAATGCAAATATTTTCCAGGTCTTCTTTCACTTATAATAGACATCACCATGGTGACCATAACTGTGTCAATGTATTTGACTAATCTATTTGAATAAAGAATGTACAAAAGTTATGACAAAAGTTGTCATGACACTGAAAAATAATGTCCACATAGAATTTACGAGAGTATTTTTTCTATTAGAAGAACTACACAAAATTATTGATTAATTTTTTGAATCAAGAAAAAATAAATGAATAGAGAAGTGTAAATGGTTGTAGCATCCTGTTCAGACTGAGCAGTAAAAGGTGCATATTTTGATCTGATAGCTCTCAGCAGGAGCCGTCTGGTCAGGATGTACTCTATTTGTCACCATCATTCAAAGTTTAAGCAATGGACACATAGCAGGTTAACAATTACTCCATGACTTTGTACCCTCAGAACATTTCTGAAGCCACCTGTCTGTCTAATTTCAATCAATGCTACATTTTGCTAACAAACCCATATTATATTCTCAGCTTTTTTTGCTTAACTATTATATATGTAACATGTTAGGGTTGATATACTTATAAACAGAGACTGAGCAGCAAATAATGTAGATCCTGATCAGACAGCTCCCAGCAAGCTTGCTGATCTGGATCTACACTATTTGCCTAAGCCTTATAAATAAGCAAATACTAGGTTAAGAGTTAAAAGAGATTTTTTATTGTACTAAATGGTTTATGGCTTGGGCAAGTAGACTTTTTTTCAGGTTTTGTTCCAATTTTCATTGCAATATTAACATGATTGGCAGAATCATTATAGAAGCACACATAATTGAATTGACTGTATCATTAAAAATTTACAAGCAGTTGAAATGAAATGTTAAATTCATTTTTCCCCTGTTTGTTTGTATGCCTTACAACAGGAATAGAGTTACTGGTTTTAACCAGATAAATTGTGGGTACATATAAAAAAACACCATTGTTGAAATTAAATTACACAGAGATAAATGTGTTCATTATTGTTAAAAAAATTCAAACTATGATCGATAAATACACATGTATACAAATTTGAAATTGTTATTGACATCTCCTCATTCTGTCCAAAACTAGAATGTATGCAAACAAATAAGGTGTTGTGTAAATATTAACTTACTTATATTTCCTGTGCAATTTTTTAGCGTTCATGGATCATTACATTTCTCAAATACAGGTAAGGCAGCTATATAATCCTGATAATCTGTCATAACATAGAAAAACACCATAAATAAAAGTGCTAATTTAAGTCAGTTCCTTGGTCACATGGATAAAGGTGTAAGGACTTAAGTTTGTCATTAAATTTAAATCTTTAAAAAAAATTTTTGGTGGGGATTCGAAGTGTCAAAGCAAAATTAAAGGTGGTATCCAACAGTTTGGATCAAAACTATTTTTATTAAACATCAGTATTTTTTTTTCAGTAACTCATTGTTTTCTGAACAGATCTCACAAAATGCTGTTCATTGATGTCCTACACCTGTCTGAAAAGTGAACCATAATGCCACAGTTGTTATTACAAACAAGTATTTCCTATCTTAGCCATGCTGCTCAGTTAATTTTTTTTTAAGCAAGAAAACCATGTGACCACTTACTTATAGCTCATCCACGACATCCGCTGTGACGAGGATGTCTAAGTTTAGGAGGAATCCCAATCATTGTTATTTACAGATTTGAAAAGAATGAACATAAGTGTTGAATAACAAGTTTTACTGCCTAAAATTGAGATACTGTTGAAAATCATCAAAGCTTAGACTAAAGTATATGTGGTTTTTTTCTGCAGATATTATTATACAAATATCCCAAACAGAGTTGAAAGATGGTTACATACCGTATATTAGATATAGGCTAACTGTCGGATACCGCTTTTAATAGGACAAGTACATTATCACTACACCAAACCATCAATTTTTTTTTTTTTTTAAATTTTGAATAATGGAATAAAATATTACTTCTGACAACAAGTTGTTGCCCATATTTAGACTGCTGTCTTTAGGTGGAAATAATTAAAAGCACTGTGGTGCTTTTTAACCATTTCTTGCCTTTCGTAGCTTAACAACCGAGTATATTTCTAAAAGGGAGGGAGAGAGGAGTTTCACTATCTCCGTCTCTCTGACTCAGCCTGTTTTGTTTTGTTTTTTGTTACATCGCGCCGACTCAATTATGGTCATATTGGCGACATCCAGCTAATTATTGGTGGAGGAAGACCCTAAAATTATGTCTGAATAGAACCACAGGTGCACCGCAGGATAGCTGGAAAACCTTCCCAGATGAAAGTTCTCGCCCCAACCTAGGTAAAGAGAGATGGTGAAATTATTGACCTTTACCTGCAACACTGTGTGATAGGGCTTTTGGAAGAAGTGCCTATTGTAACATAATTGGCTGTATAGTTAGGTGCCTTGAACACAGTTTGTCAAATCTGCACTTTTTTATATTTTTTTGTTAACAAAAGCAAGACTTTGTTGAACCAGAATGAATGATACCATCAAATAATACCTCTGACAACAAAATTATGCATGTCATCTTTAATTTGTGCTATCTTGATGGTGGTATTCAACAGTTTGCCAATATTAAATACATGTAACAATATCTAACCACTGCTTTAGGGGTTTTGGGGCATTATTTCTGCAAAAACTCATACTTTAGTCTAAATAAAGACAATTTATAACAATAGCTATACTGTTAGACAGTAACAATAAAAAAAAAATGCTATAAATGTTCATTCTTTGTACCTCAATAAGACGTGTTATAGTGGTCACTGTTAACAATAAATATTGACGTCAGAGCAGATTACTAGAGGCTAGATGACATATAATATGATCCTAAAATTAGGTGATTGCCTGGTTTTCTAAGTTTAAAAATAGCTTTCTCAACAGCATATGGCTCGGATAGGAAATACCTGTTTGCCATAACAGGTGAGAATTTATACTTGATTGTTCACCCAGATCTAGAAAATCAATGTACAGCTTTCTGTAGAAGGTTTTCAGGTAACAATGACTTGGTGATTTGGTTATTTGAGAAATAAATGTTGGTCCAAACTATCGGATACCACATTCAAGGTTGGGAGAGTCAAAAGCACCTTGAAATTTTCATCATTTTCATTGCTTAACAGCCTTACTGGTACATTACCAAACAATGCATGCATTAATATGTCATGTATGTATGCCATTCATAAGTGTTGCGCTGATTGCTTGGATATTGATATAACAGTTAAAATATGTATGAAGTGTGGATCATGTGATTCTGTGTGTCATGAACATGTTTTTTTGCTTTTTGGGTTTATTGTCCCACCAACTGTATTTGAGTAATCTAGAGATGGCATCCACTTGAAGCAGATATAGTGCTGCCTTCATTGTGTATAGCATGCCGTGAACACCTGGCATGATACCACACCCAGTCACATTATCCTGACACCAGGTCAACCAATTGTGGAACTACCCTTATATTTGCTTGAGCGTTAGCAAGGGAACTATACCACTACCATTTTTAACAACTTTGGTATGTTGCTGCCCAAATCGAACCCAGGGCCTCCCTTACTTGGAGCCAACACTCTACCGAATGGCTACCAGGTCCGGTGTGATGAACATGAACTTTAAACTGCTAAACTGTGACAAGGTTGCTCTAAAAATGGAGGTGGTATATCTCTTTTGCTTTAAGTTGTTTAAAATTGTAAGTTGTTATTTCTTATAAGTACATGTAGTGGCTAAAATCTAACATCACTGATTAGGGATTAAGCAAAGAGCAGCTTGGCCAAAACACTAGTGATTGGCCCATCCTTAGGTCCAATTTTAGTCCAAATAAACTGATGAATGCCTTTTGAAACCTTTTGAACATTGTCAGCAATTTTTGAAGTAGTCCATGCCCTGAATGCTTTGATTGTTTGATGGTTCAGTCTGGTGTTGTCAAATTGTAGTTATAGCCATTCAATTAAAATCCTTCAGACTTTCTGATTTGAGATGGAGGCACTGATTGTCAAAATTGTAGAATACCTGTTTGTTATCTTCTCTGACTACTTAACACTTAACTGTGTGGTTTCAGTTGTTTGTTAGGGTGAAAACCGTATGTGGGGTTGTCTTCCATCTGACCTATCATTTGTCTATGCATACACAGACATTTGTCTGGGGTCTTTCTCTACCAAAGAGCTGTATATTTCTATAATGACCATGTTTACTTGGAGTTATACAGATATTTATGTCCAGTGCAGGTTCAACATGGGATTTGCCGGCATTTTGGCCGATACTGTGCAGCGACATTTCTATCATTATAGCACAGGGGCACTTATTAGGTGCCCAGGGACTGAACCCGGCCGGTCCATTATATTAACACCGACAAGTCGGGCGTAATGCTGTCCCCTTAGCCTCTAGCATTAGGAGGGAATCCACTACTACCAACTTTAAAGTCTTTGGTTTGACCTGGCCTGGGTTTGAACCGGCAACCTCCTGATCCACAAGCCAACGCTCTACCAGTTGAGCTGTTGTGGCCGGTAAATGGCCAAGGTGTTGCTAGTAGTTATTAGGGGTTACAAATGTTATTGATTTGGACCACTTCCATTTCTTCCCATGTTTATAAGGTATTGCTTGTGGCAACCTGGTTTAAGTTTTTAATGATACAGTCAATTCCATTAAGTTCTCACCTGTTAGCAGTGCTGTACGAGGGTTTTAAGATTGTTATTTGTTCAATATGTCTTAAATATGTAACGTAAATCAATGAGTGTCTTGAAAAGATTGGTAATGTATGATACATTTGGACAAGATACAATACAAGTAGTACAGCATATTTATGTCATTGTGAATGCCATTTGTTTGATTTTCAGCTCAGAGTACTCATCGGATGTTTGGTGTTGTTGTTTGAGAGATTATTTATTGTCTTTTTTATTAGACGCCATTCCTTGCTTTTCATCAATGCTTTTCTTGTTAATAAATAAAATAAAAAAGCGGGCAGTGGTATCTTAGTATTTAGAAAAGTTGAATCTTACAATACAATATATGTATGTTTTATAGTCAAAGATCTAGCCTAATGTGGCATTACTTAAAGGTGGTATCCAACAGTTTACCTATATTTAGTGCATGTAACAATATTTTTCAGGATTTCTGGAAATTTGAGCATAATTTCTGCTTAAACTCATCTTTTTGGTATAAGTAAAAACAATTTTGAACACTACATGGAGTGTACAACAGTAGGCAATACGAAAAAATCATTCTAAATAGTCATCATTGCCATATCTATAAATAAGCAAGATAGTAGTCTCTGCTAAAAGAAGGCACCGATGTCAGCGCGGACTACGCAGATGTCAATATAAAGCGATCACAAAAGTAAGTTGTCACATGGTATTCTAAGTTTAAAAATAGCTAACTTGGCAGCCATGCTCAGATAGGAAATACCTGTTTGCAATGGCGATTTGAGTTTAATACTTCACTGTTCACACAGATTCAGGGCATCAAAGCACAGCATTTTGCAGGACCTTGCAGGTAACAATGACTTATTTAGTTTTTTGAGAATATAAGATTTGGTTCAAACTGTCAGATACCACCTATAAAGCATTAATTCTGAGAAGGAATTGGTTATTGGAATTGGTGCTGATTGGTTAGCATTTTTAGATTGTTTGGGACTATTATTTTTAGATAAGCTACGAAACCAGTTCCAGAAAGAATGACTCAGTCAAGACAGAACAGGTTAAATACAGTGGACACACTTGACTGGACACAACACGTCTGATCACACCCACTCTGAAAGGGTCGCTAACTAGGACATACTGATAAATATTGTAATAATGAAGCATGGGTAACTACACTGCACACACAAAAAAAGGATTTAAGTCTTAACACTGCGGACTTAACTCTTTGCCTAATTAGTACAAGTTACCAGATTGATCTACATAATTTGTAGCTAAGTCTTGTATTAATAGACTTTGCATGCAGTTTTTATCCATTTATAAATATTTTGCATTGTTTTTTTAGCTGACATGATGCTTTGCTCAGGGTGATCTATTATGAATGCCAATCATCCATCATCTGGCGACACATGTGGTGTCACGTTTCCATCAACATGCTTTAAACGACATATATACTCTGAAACCCAAATTCAACTAAAGGTCCCCAGAAGCTTCAGCACGCAAGAGGAATGAAAAATTGTTCAAAGAATTTTGATGTGTGTCCATTTTCCATAAATGGTTATATGGAAAAACTTACAAAATCTGTTTGTCAGAAACTTTATAAAGTTAGTGATCAAAATCGTCTTTATTACAACATAAGTATGGGTTCATGTAAAAAGTATGACCCAAATCCCCAAAGCAGTGGTTAGATAATGGTAGGTGTATTTAATACAGTCAAACTGTCAGATATTACCTATAAGTTACAGGAAACCAATACCCTTTAATCAAGAGTCATTGGAATGCTGACAAGTATCCCGAGACACATTGTATCCCTTCTACAAGTGCCCCAGTTACAGATGGATGTACTTTTTACAGCACTCTACTTGTTTTGTGCTCACTGATCCATGCAGTACACACACACTCCCTCCCTAAACTAGCCTGGGTAGGTGAAAATTTATATAAGTTCTGCCATAATAGGTCCTGTGTTGTTTTGTACAGTTTCATTTTTTCTGACTTGGGATTATTTAGTTTTATTTTTGAGACAAGCATTACACTGGTGCTGGTACATTGTTATTTGCATACTCTCACACTACAAGGTATGTTCTTATCCATCAATTACTAAATTTTCTAACCATGCTGACTTCTTTCATCAATGTGCAGTTTAGTGTTTCAAGTTGCAAGAGACACAGCAGCATTGGTACGGGAGGCCCAGGTTCGATCGAGGGCTGCGAAATACCAAAATCGTTAAAAATGGTTGTGGTATAGCTTCCTTGCTAACGCTCAAGCAAATGTAAAGGTAGTCCCACAACTGGTTGGCCAGGTATTAGGATAATGTGACATGGTGTGGTATCATGTCAGGTGCTTTACACAGTGAATGCAGCACTATATCTGCTTCAAGTGGACACCATCTCCTTGTAACTGAAACACTGTTAGTGCGACGATAAACACACAAACAAACACAGCAGCAAATAGTGCAGGTCCTGGTCTGAATCTTGACTGTTTTTGGCGAAGATGATCACAATTCATGTTAATCAGGTTTAAAGTTATAGTTATGTAGGATTCACTGTTTCTACATGTTTTACAGCATTCAGAATGAGTTTTGATGTTTTAAACCTCTTAAATAAGAAGGGGTGCCCATGGTGTAGTGGTAGAGTCGCTGATTGTGATACTAATGTGTACAAATTAACCAGTGAAACTTATGTATGCAATGTGTCATTAATTTCCTCACCCGTAATTGCATGCAACCCACTTCATTAAAGAAATATATGTATTTTTACTTCATCTTAAATGGCTTATTTATAACTTTTTTTTGTGCACATATACTATTTTTATCTTAAGCAACTCAATAAATATTATATATTTCATAAATATTAACTTGACAAACTGTCTTTTAACAAGGCCATATAAGCTATGCACATGCTGGTCCTGATAATGGACTGACTAAAACCATGGATATCGGTACCAAAAATTAGCAGTGGATGCATGTATTCATTGCTACTAACATAACTCCTGACTATAAAGCACAAGTTTACTTCTTTCACTGGCTTAAACCGTGTTTTGTAGACTGTTTGCAAAATACCTAAAATAGCTACGGCTCAATGACTTGTAAAAAAGGTCACGTTACAGATGATTACAGATAAAGAACAGAATTGCTAACACTAGTGACAGTCTGAGTAAGGTTTGTACTGACAATTCAGTAACACTCATCACTTGACGTTTCCAATATGCTTTGCAAAAACTGTGCAGAATCAAAAAAAAAAATATCAAAAGGCTACATTGTAGATACACCCTGTGTAAAATGGTAATTTTAATAAAACAGATTATTTACTGTTGCCCCATGCCATATTCAATAAGTTTAATTGTTATACACTGTAACTGTTTTTTTTAAATAAAATGTTTTTTAAAATAAAATGAACATCTGGATTAAGGTGTCCAGGTGGTTCTACAGCTAGGTGTGTACAGATGCCCATTAGTGACATATTTTACATCTTATATTGACATTATACGTTGCTGTACAGCATGAGGCATACTGGTAAAGATTAACGGTTTGTCCCACACAAACCACCATAGATTATTATAGGTAAACAAAAAGGCTTGTGGTTTATTAATCAGGCCCGGTAGAAATGTTATTTTAATATGCAAATGACCGCCATGTAGGGTGTCTATCAGATTATTTCTTCAAAAACCTAATTGATAACAATTATTATTTAAAAAAATTCTACATATTTCCAAGCATGCTAAGCTTAAAGTTGAGCCTTCTTATGATAAAAAAATGGAACCATATTTTTAAAAGAACATGTTTGAAAATTTGGGATGAAATTTATATGCATATATTACTTCTGCATAAAAATCCAAAAACAACATGAGAACAAGAGAAATGTTGTGCAAACAAATAAACAAGATAAAAGTTAATGGGAGGAAATGACATGCTGACATTGCTGCATTTGCTAATGGCTGATAAAAAATCTCCCCATTAAAATGCAATAAATGATATTATCCACCACTCTTATGTATCTTAAAAAGGAAACAGTTTTACTTATTCCTTTTGTAAAGAAAATTACTTTTAGTTAAAAAGATATTATCTTTCCCACTGCGCAAATTGAAAATTTGTAAATCCAGACCGAAGTATTGGAGTTTAACTTTACCGTAGAGGGCGCTAATGTTCCCTGTGTGTGGAAAGTAAATAAACTCAGTAGAAAATTTATTAAATGGTCACTAACATAGATAACTTGCATTTAATTGCTCAGGGAGTTTTTTTTTATTCTTCATTTACTTCATGGGTAAAACAAAGACTTATTATACAGTCAAGAAACCACAAATAAAAGTGGTACATGTATCTACAATGTTCAGTGAATTTTGTTTACTGTTTTTGTTTCTTTTTGTTATATCACAATGACACACTTATAGAAATATTGGAAATGTCCAGTTGATTATTATGGGAGTAAAACCCAGTCAAATATATAAGTACAACAACTGGCATACTACTCTTGACAGTTGTCTGGGGTCGCTCCACCAATAATAAGCTGGATTGCGCTAATGATACCGTATTTGAGACAGGACAATGTAATAAAGAAAAAAAGAAAACAAAAACAACATGAGAATGTAGAATTAAACTACAATGGTATACTGTTCTAAAAAAAAACTATTTCAAAATATTGTTATTTCACTCAAATCTTGCTTATCAATCTCATTGTCCATTTAAGGCAATGTTGCTTGCAACTGAAAGCAGCACTGTCTGTAATAATGAAAAAACTGAATTTTGAAAGCACGTAGGATTGACCCTGCAAGTCCTTTGCTCCCAGCAGACAGTCATCATGCTGAATTAAAATCTGTTTAAATTTGATGTTTAAGTGATCATAACATGGTCATGCAGATATACGTGAAATGCAGATTATGAATGAATAATGCTGTACAGGAATATCAGTTTTTGCCTAGAGGAGAGTGTCAAAACTGGGAGCAAACTGTTATCATACCAACTGTGCCACTGACTAACCATTGTCTACTAGGCTGAGATCATAGGCAGAGGTCATTCTTTTCATCTCAATCTAAACTTACTGTGCGCATTCGGAAAAGAATGGCGCACTTGGGATTTTAAAAATCATATCACAGGGGTTTAGTGCTGATGAAATAAATAACAAGGAGTTCACTTTGTATTTTGGTCACATCCAGTATCATTTATGATTTTTTTAGACCTAATTTGTTAAAATGCAACCACATAGAAATATTGCATGTTTAATTAAATTAAGTTTCTGTTATCGCATGTAAGTGACTCTGATGCAACTTTTAATTTTGACCATTATTTGCACACCTTTAATCACTTACAGGGTTAAACTTACATCACCCAAACAGTGCTGTTCAGCACTTTGATTTCTTCTTGTTGGCAGTAGTTACTGTGATATGAAAGGCACATGATCTCTGACTTGGGGATTGGCTTAGTACAGCAGACATTTTTGGTCATGGTTTTGTCAGTTGTGAACTGTTCAGATGATGGCCAATGTTACCTTAACCTGATACATTTTGTTAAAAATCTAAACTTAATCATTAAAATTCTGCAAATGAAATAATACATACGGATAGAAACTAAACTGACTATTGATTATGATTAGACAGAATGCAGTGGCAGTTGGTTGATCTGGATCTTCACTATTTGTCCAAGCCTGGTTAATTGTAGCAAAGCAGGCTAAGAGTTAACAAAAATATTTACCAAGACCAGTCAAGTGTGTAAATATTGCACATGGGTAGGACTAAATGTGGTATGAAATGTTGTTGCGATGATATCAATAGATCTTTTACCCTCTAGCACCATCTGTGTTCAGTTCATTTTGTCAGAGTAGATCTAGTGCTACTAGTTGTCACATTGTGGACAGAGGAAAAAAACTTCTATCTAGATATACAGCTTATCTAGATCTGTTCTTTTTCTTTAAAGGTGGTATCGGACATTTTGGACCAAAAATATTTTCATTGAACATCTTAGAAAATCATTGTTATCTGAACAGATCTCGCAATATGCTGTTTATTGATGTCCTACACCTGTCTGAAAATTTGACCATAATGCAACAATTGTCATTACAAACATGTATTTCCTATCTGAGCCATACTGCACAGTTAGTTATTTTTAAACTAAGAAAACCACATAAACACTTATGATTTAGCTTATCGATGACATCTGCTTTGCCATTGATGTCTATTTTTAGCAGGAATCCCAATCGTTCTTATTTATAGATATGGATAGAAAGAACATTTAAATGTTGATAAACGAGTTTAACTGCTCTAAAATTGAGATCCTGTTGAAACTCTTCAAAGCTTAGATTAAAGTAAGATTTCTGCAGAAACTATGTACAAACACCCCTAACAGGGGTCAAATATTGTAACAATATATTAGACTTAGGCAAACTGTCAGATACCACCTTTACAAGTTTAAGTTAAAAAACTATGCACACCTGTAAAACTAGAGTTTGTTTGTTTGTTTGTTTATTGGGTTTATCGTCCCACCAACAGTATTTCAGTTGTCTGGAGACGGTGTCCACTTGAAGCAGATATAGTGCTGCCTTCACTGTGTATAGCATGCCGTGAACACCTGGCATGATACCACACCCAGTCACATTATCCTGACACCGGGCAAACCAGTCGTGGAACTACCCTTATATTTGCTTGAGCGTTAGCAAGGGAGCTATACCATTACCATTTTTAACGACTTTGGTATGTCGCGGCTCGGGATCGAACCCGGGGCCTCCCGTACCTGGAGCCGATGCTCTACCGATTGCGCTACCAGGTCCGGTAATAAAACTAGAGTATCTTCCCCCATTATATAGGTTTTATGTAAGTAGTTTAATCTATCAAGGTGGCTATTTTTGAGGTTAAAGATTTGGGCTCTGGGCTGATAACTAGAACAGTACATCTTTTGTTCTTTAAGTACCTGTATAATTCCCCATTTTGTTTTTTCGTTTATAAAGGGATTTTATCCAAATGACATGTGTGGTTTGCTGCTGCTCCAGAGAGCAATGCCTCTTATGGAACAATTTTTTTTTATAGAGATAATAGCGTAGCAGGCAATAAAAACTACTCGGTGAGACCTTTTCCAGATCTTTCTGGATCTACCCTATTTGCCTAAGTCGCATTAATACTTCTTTAGCAAGCTAAGGGTTAATTGAACCCGAGAAGGTTATGCTGTGTCTCATGCTAATAATATAACATAATAAATAACTTTTCTTTACTTTTTAAAATCAATTTAATATCAATGAATACTATAGGTTAAAAACATTACAATACTTTCTCTTCTTTTCTGTTAAAGATGAAATAACCTATTGAATATATAATACAAAAGATTTTAGGCATCATCATTATTACCATCGTACCAAATTCGCGAAAAATGGTAGTGGTATAGCTCCCTTGCTAATGCTCAAGCAAATATAAGAGTAATTTCACGACTGGTTGGCTCGGTGTCAGGATAATTTGACTGGGTATGATCTCATGTTAGGTGTTCATGGCATGCTATACACAGTGAAGGCAGCACCATATTTGCTTCAAGTAGACACCATCTCCAGATAACTGAAATACAGTTGGTGGGAGGATAAACCCAACAAACAAACAAACAGTGCCTTTTAAAATCAAAACATATTACATTGATATTTTCTACAAACAAAGTATGTGTCAGTCTCAGTTTATAATATTATTATCAATTAACATTTGAAAGTTTGTAATTCTAGCTGTTGTTGATTGGCGATGTGCTGGAGCGCGACGCCAGTATATGGAATGCTCACTGAAATTTGCACAAGTTTTTTTTTTGCGGACTTCCATAACCCTTGTAAAATACTGGTCCTAATTCAATACATCTCCAGATAACTGAAATACTGTTGGTGGGATGAGAAACCCAATAAACAATAAACAAACAAACATCATCATTATAACACCCTCCTCCTCCACATCATCAACACCATCACCAGCATCATCTTCAGCAACAGGAGCAAGCAGCAGCCACACAAGAATAATAATATAAATTAACTAATTATTCAAATTAATTTTAATTATGTTTCAAATGCTTAAACAAATATATATTAATATTTTGATTGGTATTTTATTCTATGAAAAGTACATGGTTAAAGCAAGAATGACTTAAGTGCATATTAACCATTAAGGATCCTGAAGAGAAAAGTTTGTAAGCAACAGCAAAACACAACAACCACTACCACAACAGACACAGCAATAACATCTACAATCACTTCCATTACCTTATAAACTTGACAATTTATTCAAGAGTAAAGGAAAGTTTGTATAGATCAATTCTGTTCAATATCGATATCCTCTGTCAAGGGACATAAAAAGAAGATAATTGACATTATTTAGCTACACCTGCTGCTACTATGGCAACCATATACCTATGGCATTTACATACGGAATTTTTATTGACACATTTTTTGTAAAAGTTTAATGAACCTTCAGCAAGCTGGGTCTTGATGATTTGGTTCTACACTTTATACTTAGACATGCTCAGTTGGTACAAATTTAGATTTCATATTTTTTATGGAAGGTTTTTGCATTTGATTTTATTTAATCAATATGGAAGTGTCAGTACAGATCAGTTCTTTTCGAAAGATCAACTATGTAAAGTTCATCTGTATTAGAATGATCAACTATAGCTGTAAACAAACTGCCTCTATTATCCCAATAAAGATAGTGACATTCAAGTGGAGAGAAGTTTTAAATGTATCCTACAGTTAAAACATCAAAAACAAGTCTACAGATTAACACAAGAATGAAATCACTGCATATATTATTGGTGTTTCGTAAATATTTATTAAAATCTGTCTTGTTTAGGTGCAATAATAAGAATTTACATGCTGTACCTAGCTCTGACAGTAGGATAAAGGTTGCAGTTCACCATCACTATTGAAGAATTTCTTGTAATCACGTAGCAACAGTCACCAAGGAATTTGATAAGTATATACTTATTGGAAGATAAATGTTCAATGGTTGTCAATTAGTTATTATTTATTTGACTTTCTGTTTGTTTGTATTGGGTTTGCATTTGTAAGTCAGAGAAATATAACACACTAAAGGACATTATATGTAGAATACCATTGTTTCATATAATGCCCATAGAGCTAGTCGTAGAGTCGCCAATTTGTAACAACTCCTTTGACTGCCTTGCTTTTACCTTGTGGATTCAAGTCCCAATCAGGGCAGGGACTTTGAAATATGGGACAGTCTTCCAGCTGACTTGCGGTGCACCAGTGGTTCTGCCCAGAAATAAGTCTGGGGATCTTCCTCTACCTAATAGCTGGACATTGCTGTAATGATCACAGATGGTCGTTGCGATGTATTTCATTAACAGAGCAAAACGTATGAAGAGTACCATTGTTTAATGGTCTAAAAAAAAATTTGTCCAAAAATATTTGCCTGATAGAACAACAGCCATAAGGAAATGTCAACCAGATGCAACATGTAAATGTTTGTTCATGTATTATTATTAATTATAAACATTCACATGTAAATATTTAAAATTGCTTTTAAACAAATATCGTTCACCTGTATCTCTGTTTCTTTTTCTTAATCTTAGTTGAATTGTTTTTTTTTTCTTTTATTGCTCTTACGTTGTACATATTCTATTCTTCTTTCATTTATGCTCTTGTTTATTTCTGATCTCTCACAATAGCAGTAATATTTAAGGTCAAACTGTCACTATAACAGTAATATTAAAGGCCAAACTGTCCCAATTACAGTAATATGAGAGTCAAAATGTCACAATTACAGTAATATTAAAGGTCAAACTGTCACTATAACAGTAATATTTAAGGTCAAACTGTCACTAAAGCAGTAATATTAAAGGCCAAACTGTCCCAATTACAGTAATATGAGAGTCAAAATGTCACAATTACAGTAATATTAAAGGTCAAACTGTCACTTTAACAGTAATATTTGAGGCCAAACTGTCACCTTTACAGTAATATTAAAGGTCAAACTGTCACTATAACAGTAATATTTAAGGTCAAACTGTCACTATAACAGTAATATTAAAGGCCAAACTGTCACAATTACAGCTATATTAAAGGCCAAACTGTCCCAATTACAGTAATATGAGAGTCAAAATGTCACAATTACAGTTATATTAAAGGTCAAACTGTCACTATAACAGTAATATTTGAGGCCAAACTGTCACCTTTACAGTAATATTAAAGGTCAAACTGTCACAATTACAGTAATATGAGAGTCAAAATGTCACAATTACAGTAATATTAAAGGTCAAACTGTCACTATGACAGTAATATTTGAGGCCAAACTGTCACCTTTACAGTAATATTAAAGGTCAAACTGTCACAATTACAGTAAAATTAAAGGTCAAACAGTCACAGGTCAAACTGTCACAATTACAGTAAAATTAAAGGTCAAACAGTCACAGGTCAAACTGTCACAATTACAGTAAAATTAAAGGTCAAACAGTCACAGGTCAAACTGTCACAATTACAGTAATATTAAAGGTCAAACTGTCACCATAACAGTAATATTTAAGGTCAAACTCTTACAATTACAGTAATATTTAAGGTCAAACTGTCACAATTACAGTAATATTAAGGCCAAACTGTCACAATTACAGTAATATTAAGGTCAAAATGTCACAATTACAGCAATATTAAAGGCCAAACTGTCACAATTACAATAATATTAAAGGTCAAACAGTCACCATAACAGTAATATTTAAGGTCAAACTGTCACTATAACAGTAATATTTAAGGTCAAACTGTTACTATAACAGTAATATTTAAGGTCAAACTCTTACAATTACAGTAATATTTAAGGTCAAACTGTCACAATTACAGTAATATTTAAGGTCAATCTGTCACTATAACATTAATATTTAAGGTCAAACTGTCACTATAACTGTAATATTTAAGGTCAAACTCTTACAATTACAGTAATATTTAAGGTCAAACTCTTACAATTACAGTAATATTTAAGGTCAAACTCTTACAATTACAGTAATATTTAAGGCCAAACTGTCACAATTACAGTAATATTTAAGGTCAAACTGTCACTATAACTGTAATATTTAAGGTCAAACTCTTACAATTACAGTAATATTTAAGGTCAAACTCTTACAATTACAGCAATATTAAAGGCCAAACTGTCACAATTACAGTAATATTAAAGGTCAAACAGTCACCATAACAGTAATATTTAAGGTCAAACTGTCACTATAACAGTAATATTTAAGGTCAAACTGTCACTATAACAGTAATATTTAAGGTCAAACTCTTACAATTACAGTAATATTTATGGTCAAACTCTTACAATTACAGTAATATTTAAGGTCAAACTCTTACAATTACAGTAATATTTAAGGTCAATCTGTCACTATAACAGTAATATTTAAAGTCAAACTGTCACTATAACAGTAATATTTAAGGTCAAACTGTCACTATAACAGTAATATAAAAGGTCAAACTGTCACAATTACAGCTATATTAAAGGCCAAACTGTCCCAATTACAGTAATATTTAAGGTCATTATAAACAAAATGACTATTCAGGATATTTATCTGTGTATCAGCATAACTTCATTCATATTTCATAATACTTCATATAAACTTTACCATTTTACATACATACACCTGAAAGTGCATCATGCATTTTAAGTGCAACCTTTTCAAATGGCAAGTTTTTTTTTATATTATATAGCAAATAGTTTTTGGAAATAAAAGTGGTTGTGTAATAGATCATAAATACAACCATCCCTCTTCCCCAAAATTATTTTTAATGCAACATTTTCTTTTAGCTTACAGTTAATTCATAAATTGAAAAATAACCATCCAGGTTTTCATTTATTTGCAAGTCCAAGTTTGAACAAAACCTTAGAATCATGTGTTTTTAATGTTAAAAAATACAAACCAGACCTTGTTTATCCTCCTATCGCATAGGTTCAAGTCCCAACAATGTGGCAAGGTCTTCCAGCTGACCTGCGGTGCGCCGGTGTTTCTACCCAGACATTTGCTGGGGTCTTTCTCTACCAAAATGGCTGGATGTGGCTACAATGATCATTATTGCTTGCTGCAATGTATCACAGAAACAAAAATAAAACAAAAACCAGACCAACTGTGTGCTTTAAACATACTGATGCTCTTGCTTATGCTACTGATGCTGACGTTACAATTATAATTCAAAGAAAACTAAAATGATAAGGATTTGTACTATGATTCTTCTCAAAACATAATTATTAGCATTAAAGGCACACTTTAATAAGAAGTTAAACATCTCTCCTGGTTTTGTGTACCAAGGACCATATGGCAGTTGCTTTAGACATTAATAGTGCTAATTGTTACTTTGCACATAGTTTCCATGGTATTTCTATAGTTTCCTCTCGTTTTCCAATATTTTTAGAGGCTGTACTTTAAGCTTGTTCATAGATATATATAAAGTGGTTACAACAGATAGTGAAGTTATTCAGAGCAAATTTTAGAACGTAATTGTATAGCTGTGAAATACCTTTTTACAGGTATGTTGTTATTTTTATTTATTTATTTTTATATCTGTGCTTTTATATTTATATATTGGGGAAATAGGAAATTCAGTCCGGTATTTTCTTGATTTTCTGATCTGGAATGTCATTTTTCCTCTTTATATGATCATTTATGTTTTCTTATGTTTACTAAGAGTAGGATATAGTAGTTGCACTTTTTGTGCATTTGTCTAGATCTGTCCATCTGTCTGTCCATTGATCTTTCTGTCCATCCATCCAACTTTGTTGTTTTAGACATAACTTTCATATTATTTTGAGCACATAAATCAAACTTCACCATCAAACAAGAATATATGACAAAGTCCTACGACCATTGCAACATATATCGAACATTGAAAAAGCACAGGACAAAGGTATTCACAGGTAATCCAATATAAAAATAAGAAAAAATATGTGATGCGTAATTTATCAAAAAGAGCAAACCCAACAGTTACTGCCCCAACTGGGATGTTTAAACCAGTTTTATAGAGCTCTAACCTAGCATCTTGAGGGGCTTCTCAAATGCAAGCAATGAAATGAAAACTGATCTGTTTAAATAAAAAATGTCCAGGCACTGACGTTTATAACTAAGGTAGTGTTGTCATTGAAAAATAATGTCCTTATAGTATTTAGAAGAGGGAAGTATTACTTCCATTAGAAGAACTACACAAACTCGCTGATTGTAAATGAAGTCATTTTTTTTAATCTAGAAAAAAATGACAATAGAGGTGTAAATGGTTGTAGCTTCCTGTTCATGTGGAGATGGAATTGAGAACCAAAGTCCTATGTCCATCAAAGGAAATATGCTTAACAATCCTCATAGGATGAATTAAATGACAACATAAACATGCACTTTAATCCTGCATAACATTTGCAACTGCATCCTTCAAGGTCATAATCAAGGACACATTTAAAGGTATTATCCAACAGTTTGGACCAAAAATATTTTCATTAAACATCTTAGTAAATCATTGTTATCTGAACAGATCTCACAAAATGTTTATTGACGTCCCGCACCTATCTGAAAAGTGAACCATAACACCACAATTGTCATTAGAAACATGTGTTTCCTATTTGAGCCACACTGCACAGTTGGCTATTTTTAAACAAGAAAATGTGACCAGTAATGTTTTTGTTCATCTACGTCATCCGTTGTGACATGGATGTCTATTTTTAGCAGGAATCCTACTCACTCTTATTTACAGATATTGTTACATATATAAGATGTAGGCAAACTGTCAGATACCACCTTTAAATCATTGCATAACTTGGGATATATGTCAAACATTTCATGCTTTATTTTAACTCATAGCCTGCTAAGCACAAAATGATTATGCCTGGGGCAAGAATGTAGATTTCAACCAGCCGGTTCCTGCCAGAAACTGTATGATCAGGATCAGCAATTGCTGCACATGCACCAGACTTGGTAGCGCAATCAATAGAGCATCAAGCTCCAGTTACAGGAGGCCTCAGGTTTGATCCCGGGTCTGGTTGGCCTGGTGTCTGGATAATTTGACTGGGTGCGGTATCGCCAGGTGTTCATGATATGCTATACGCAGTGAAAGCAGCACCATATCTGCTTCAAGTGGACACAGTCTCCAGATAACTGAAATACAGTTTGTGGGACGATTAACCCAATACACAGTAAACAAACAATCGTGCTGCACAATTTTAACCAAAATTTCACCTTTGCATGAAGTTATTGTAAGCAAACACATTTATAAAATAAGAATTTTGTTCTGATGATTAACAATTGTAATAGGTTATAATGACATGGATAATTTTTGTAAGTTCTTCATTTCTGTACATTGGGTTTGCGCCACTATCCATAGGTATGAGAAAGATGAATTTTCGTATTTGCCGGCATTTTTGCCGATACTGTGCAGCAACATTTCTATCATTATAGCACAGGGGCACTTATGAGGTGTCCAGGGACTGAACCTGGTCGGTCCATTATACTGACACCGACGAGTCAGGCATAATGCTTTCCCCTAGCCCCGAACCTTAAGAGGGAAGCCGCTACTACCAACTTTAAAGTCTTTGGTTTGACCCCGCCGGGGTTTAAACCGGCGACCTCCCGATCCGCAATGAATTTTGGAACCATGAAGCTGCATAACCATGACTACACATGGTCAGAAAATGCCTGGGAAGAGTATATTTAGAGATAGACCCAGACAATTTTGTTTTTAAATGACACACATGTAATTTATACTGTAACTTCAGGTGGTATTTGGAATTATGTATACAAGCACTATATAATATAATCTGTATATAAGCACAGACTTGTTTTATGATTGTCTTTAGGCCTGTTACAAACCTAATCAAGAAATGTGCCTGTCAGGTATGTTGTTTTTTAAGAGGAAGCTTACAGATTCATTTTAAAGGTAGTATCCGACATTTTGGACAAAAAATTATTTTCTCAAATAACCAAATAAGTCATTGTTATCGGAAAAGTTCCTGCTGTTCATTGATGTCTTAAATTTGTGTGAACAGTATAAATTATCACTTGTCATTGCAAACAGGTATTTCCTATCTGAGCCATGCTGCAGAGATGGCTATTTTTAAACTTAGAAAACCATGTGACCACTTACTTTTGACATCACGTTATATAGTCATCCAAGTAATCTGCTCTGACGTCGATTTCTGTTTTTAGCAGAGACCACTTTCGAGCTTTTTATACAGTTGGAGAAAATGCAAAGTCAGAGTGATTTTTTAACGTCTAATTCAGTTAGTGTTCAAAATCACATTAAGACTAAAGTATAAATTTATACAAAAGTTATGCCCAAATTCCACTAAACTAGGGTTCGACATTGTTATATGTATTTTGTATAGGCAAACTGTCGAATACCACTTTTAAAGCCTCATTTTCTGTTTACCTATTCTCATTTTGTTCTCTGACTATAGGTAAGATCATATAACAAGACTAACACCAGTAATGTTTAACTCTTAGCCTTCTTTTCACATATTTATGAAAGCTTAGGCAAATAATGTGGATTCAGCTCATCCAGCTCCCTGCTGGTGGTTGCCTGATCAGGATCTACATTATTTAATCAGTCTCTGTTAATGAATATATCAACCCTGACATGTAACATAATTTGTATCCCTCCCCTGTGCTATAATGATAGAAATGTCGCTGAACAGTATCGCAAAAATGCGGGCAAATCCCATCCCATATGTATCCCTGCTGATCAGGATTTTCACTATTTACTACTCAGTCTCTGTTAATAAATATATCAACCCTGACATGTAACATATATATATATATATATCCCTGCAGGTAGCTGTCTGATTGGGATCTACACTATTTGTTACCCGGGTCTATGTTTATAGTTTAGCATGTTTCTTTTTTAAAAAACTAAATGTAGCTAGCTAGGGTTAACACAAATGATGTGAGATTTTTATAAGCTTTGTTGATATAATAGAGTCATGCTGATTATTCTCTTCCTATTTCAGTAGTCTCAGTGGATCTAATCTGTATTAGGTATCAGAGTATTTGATACTAATACTCAGGTCTATATGTCTATGCTCATGTCACTAGTTCACTTTTGGAATCTTTATAAATGAGGAGTTATGTACTTTTCTTGGCATATTTACGGTATATAACTCTCTCTATTTTTCTAGTTACCGTAGTTAAAATCCAAAGAGTCAAAACTGGGGTGTCAACAATTTATTTTTGGTTTACTGTCCAATCATCAATATTTCTGTAATTCCAAGATGGTGTCCACTTGAAGCAGATATAGTGCTGCCCTTACTGTGCATGCCATACAAACCTGACATGACAGCAAACCCAGTCACATAATCATGACACTGGAACAACAAATCAGGGGAAGAACCCTTATGTTTGCTTGCAGATAAGCAAGGTAGCTCTTTTGAGTAAACCTGATAGTTTTTTTTTATATTTTTCTATATTTTACTTACATAGTTTAGTTTTATTCTTATTATGCTCCATTCACAATAAACTTTGTATTCGGCGCCGTATGACCTGTTAAGTGTCGGTGTGCCGTAAAACCCAAACAAATAAATAAATAAATCTTTTGTGTAATCATCTTCCAGTTTAAATGAACTTTTGTTGTTGTCACTTGTGACAGTGTCCAGAGTAGTGTCCTACTTTATTATTAAATCAAACTTGTATGTATGTAGAGGTGAGATAACTTTAATTGCTTTTTCCATTCTCGATTTATTGCCCCCTTTTTTAGCAAATTGTTGTGTAGATAACTCCTTTATTTTTAATCCAATTTTCAAGATTATTTTTACTCTAATTGTTTTGTTTATATAAAGAGTAAAAACATCAACAAATCAATAACAATCATCCATTTATACACACTTGAAGAAATTTTGCTGAGAATTAATGAAAGAGATACTGGCACATTTGCATTTGCTGAGGCTAATTAAAAAAAGAAATTTAAAAACGCTGGACCTTTCGTCCACCAAGCTGGCAATATTTACTGGTCCGGACTAAATTTTACCAGTATGATTTTGGCATTTTGACACAAAAGGTTGATAAGTTAACTGAGCTGTTATGAGTGGTTGGGTTCAATAAAAATGCTGTAAATAACTGTTAAGTTTGGCATATATGTTTTTATAATAAGTCTGAATTTTGAAAGTAACATGGCTGAAAATTCTGCTGGACCATTCGTCCTTTAAACTTATAAAATATAATGGACTGACAGAGATTTTAGTGGACTCGGACTACGGTCCCCCAGGTTTTGTAGAAGACTGTCTCGGTGGATTTTTTTCCAAAAATTATTCATACTGATGTGTTTTATTTGCTTGACCTTTGAACATATTATACTCTGGAAATTGTTGTTAATTGATTTCTTTCAATTTGTTCGCTGTCCATGTTTACAAATATTTTCACATTTCTATGTGCAGAGTTTTTCCAGCAGGGCATTGGTGGTTCTATCCAGATCTAAATGTTGGAGTTTAAATATGCACTATTCAATAATTCACCTGATAAATCAAGCATCTTCTTCATAATTAAAAATGATCCCCACTCTAAGGTAAAATCCTAGTTCTGCCCCTGTACATAATGTTGAATAAAGTAACTTGATATATATGGTCATTTATCTCATTTACAGCTTTTTATTGATAAGAAAAGACCCTCAGATAGATAGTGTAAGTTATGTTGATTTTAGTAGAAAGTATCATTATAGTATAAAAGTACAAACAAGTATAAGGTACACAAGTAAATATCTTGTTTTATTGATTTTCTTGAAACCTATTATAAAATGAGCCAGAATTCTTGCAAGAAAGATATATTATTTTACTAAGTTTGCAGATTAGTTCTAAAACCTCATTTTTCATTTACCTGTTTTCACTTTTCTTTGGTCACTGACAAAAGACACGTTATAATATGACAACACAACTCTTATTCACGATCATTTTAATTGATTTGACATTTTCTCTGAGATTTAATACATTTGTAGCATCAGGCATTCTATAGAAATATTGAGAAATATACCTGCTAATGATTATCTTTTTTCATTTCTGGAGAGATTAATTTGATATTCTTTTATTTGAATGATCAAAAGGTATTCAAGAATAAAGGAATTTACATGGGATTAAGCAAATAACTTTGAAATTGTTTTGGACAATTGCATTTAATCAGTTACAAGAAGAATGTTTACATTTTGTAATGAATTAAGGCTAAAGTCTAAAAATCAATAAGGTCAATAGAAAATTGTTTAAAGCATACAAATAATAATTAGATGACCTAGATATCTTGTGTTATGTGAATCTTCTTCATTCTTCTACATTTTTTATTGTTGTGTTTAAATTACTATATACTTTACTAGAACTTTCTTTTAACCCTTTAGCTCATGCATATGCCATTTTACATCTTTGTAAATCATTCACAATTATTCCTTTTATCTTCAGCAGCATCAACTAAGGGTTTTTTTTGTAGACTAGTTTAATCTAGGTTATATAATTATTACTGATAATGAATGTGTTTAAAAAATATGTTAAACTATTTCAAAGAAAATCAACAAATTCAAGTGAATTTTTAAAACCCTATACATTGAATATGAATGAAAGGCTTAAGTCATAATATATGTTTGAAAAACTATGTGGAATGTTATAGGTCCTGGATGTGATAGATTGTGGGTTCAAATCTAAACTGAGACATATTCCTGTCATAATAGCACTGGCAAAACCATAGAGTTTGATGTACAGAATTGAAAACCAAAGTGAAAATAGGAATTCATGAAAATTTCTACTTATATTAAAACTTGAAATATAATAATAATAATTATAATGATAATAATTATAATAATAATAATAATAATAATAATAATAATAATAATAATAATGATAATAATAATAATAAATAATACCACATTAATTGAGCAGTCTTTTCATAGACAGTCTATGTTCAAAAGTACTTAACATTACTTTGACATACCTATTATTTTTTTTATGCATATACAACAAACAAAAATAAAAATAACAATATAAATATCTTTATAGTCTAAAAGCTAAGGAACACCAATTGACTAAAATATAAAATAACATGTTCAGACATGAATAATATAAATAAAACAATTTAAATTATATAAAAATGTGACAAAACGTAAGATATTAAGTATTAAGTCAAATAAAATACACACAAGTATTACATTTGTTATGTAATTACAACATAAACTGGAAATATAGATGACAAAACATACACAAGTTAATATAAAAGTCACAAAACCACTGAGACAAGACATTAGACAACAGAACCACTGACAGTTAGCCATATTTTATTACAATGTATTGACACAGACCATATTCGGTCTAAGAATTTTAATGTCAATAGCATGTTAGAACTGTTTAAGACAATGTGGGATCTAAGATTGTTTGCTTCCTGAACTAGATTGAGATTCTTTGTTATAGATTTTTAAATTGTTTATTCTGCTAACTTTGTAAAATGTTGAACAGCTTATTGTTCTAACCTGTATTCAATTATAATTCATTTTATTTTAACCTTATAGATTTTTATATTTCTACTTATGCATTTTAGTTTTAACCTGATTAAATTCTATTTGCGTTAAACTTGTTTGAATTTTAACCTGGTTATACACTATTCACATGGTACTTCATGGTGTTTGGTGCCATATGACCTATTGAGTGACATAAAACATAAATTAATTAAAAACAACATGTACCGCCTTGGAATAGTTAGTCAACAAAAGGAAGCCACCATAATGGAAGAGGAAAACTAATTATGAAAGAGCTTCTAAGTTCAATTTCAACAGTCTACAAGGAACTTAAATTACCATTCAAAACCAGACCTGGTAGTACAGTTTGTATAGAATCAGCTGCAGGTACTAGAGGTTCCAGGTAGTGACAAAGTTGTTGAAAATGGTAGTTGTATAGCTGCCTTGCCACTGATTGGCCTGGTGTCAGGATCATATGACTGGGTGTGGTATCATGTGTGGTGTTCACAGCATGCTACTCACAGTGAGGACAACACTATCTGCTTCAAGTGGACACACTCTCTGAATAACTGCACAACTGTTGGTGGGAGGAGAAACCCAAAAAACAAACAAACAGTGGCTTTTAAAATCAAAACATGTAACGTTGACATTTTCTACAAACAAAGAACATGCCAACTATTCGTTATTGAATCAAGAAAAGTCACAGAATAAGTTCAATTGAAACAGATAGATAGAAAAACAAGGTATTTATATGAAGAATATATTATTGATAAATTTTTTTAATATATCTTTTAAAAAGAAATTGTTCAGTATAAGGTGGTTGAAAAAAAAAAAAAACTTAAAAAAGCTGTGTTTGGTATATTCACCTTGTCAGTCAGTTTTTATATATGTCATATATTTTTGCTATACCAATAATGGACTTTATTGGTCACAGCCTGAAACAGAATATTGTAGTATCTCCCAAAGAGGTTTACATACATTTATGAATGATAGTGAGTGGCAGGTCATTTTTAAAGATGGTATCTGACAGTTTGTTTATATCTAGTTACAACTTGTAACCCCTATTTTGGTGGAATGGCTGCAATAGCTCAGGTGGTAGAGCATCAGCTTGCAGATCGGGAGGTCGCAGGTTCAAACCCCGGCCGGGTCAAACCAAAGAATGTAAAGTTGGTAATAGTGGCTTTCCTCCTAAGGGGACAGCATTACACCTGACTCGTTGGTGTCAGTATAATGGACAGGCCAGGTTCAGTCCCTGGGCACCTCATAGGTGCCCCTGTGCTATAATGATGGAAATGTCGCTGCACAGTATCGGCAAAAATGCCGGCAAATCCCATCCCATCCCTATTATGGTGGTACCTGAGCATAATTCCTGCATAAACTTATACTTTAGTTAAATAAAAGGCTGTTTATAACATAGCTTCAATTGTTCGACAGTACAACTTGTAAAATCAATTGCTTGAAGTATGAACTATTTCCAAATCTATAAATAAGAATGGTGGAGTTTACAGCTAAAAATAGATAATGCTGTCAGAGAAGATTACCAGGATTATCACATAATGAGATCTTAATGGTAAGTGGTCACATGGTATTCTTAGTTTATAAATTGTTAGCTGTGCAGCGGGGCTCGGATACAAAGTTCATTTTTAAAAATTTGCGTGTTATGCTTTATTTTTCAAATGGATGTAGGTCACGAATAAACAGTATATCGTGGGGTCTTTTCAGGTTATAGTGCTTTATGTGGATGCATGAGAGAAAAAATGTTTCAAACTGTTGGATACCACCTTTAATAAACGAGACAACTGAGTAAAGCAGTTACATTACAATTCCCCATAGCTCAGTGTAGGAGGTCTCAAATTTAAATTTAAATGATTAACCAGTTAATTGCTATTACTCTTTGTCCTTTCATTTACATTTGAATGAATTGTTAGAGCTCTTTAATTATTTTTATTTTATTTGTTCAACTACTTATCAATTAATTTAAACTGATATAGATTATAGTGAAAATATTGTGTATTTGCTAGTATTGATGTGACTTTAAACTTGTTGAAAGTAGCACTGGTACAACTTTCCTGATGACTCTCAGTTTCTAAGAACTTGTGGACTAAATGCCATAAAGATATGATTCAGGTGGTGCTATATTTTAATTTGACATGGTATAATGGTGCTAGCAACACTATATACACTTACAGTGAAAACCATCTCTTGATAGTAGAATAATTGTTGAAGAGAAAAAAACACCTTTTTTCAAAGTAAGAAATTCACAAAATATCACCTTATGAGCTTTATAAAAATTGCAAACTTAACAGAGACTTAGTTTTCTATGTATATAAAATTGAGCTTGCCCTGTAGATTCTGTACTTAAAAAAGTCAGTTAATTAATTAGTTTGGTGTATAAAGTGTCAGGTGACTGCCATTATATTACTTTCCTATTAATATTAATTCCCTATAAATATTCTTTAACATAGTAATAGGGAATGCCTAGTATTCCCATACCAGAACATATCATCATGCCATTTATAAAACAAAATAATGAGTCACGAAGATAATAAATATCACTTGTTGTCTGTTAACAGTTGACTGTGGTAAAGATCTTAAAAGGAAAAGCAAAAATGAGATATTTGCTGTTTTAAGTCAGAATGAAGTATTATTGTAGGTAATATGGTAAATAAGAGAGCTTAAAAAGCAGCAGGAATGATATTTTTGTGCAGAAAGTGACTGACAAGTTCACCGGGAGCAATTTGATCTCTAACTTGATATTTTTTCTATGCCCCACATAATCTATGATGCCCCTAATGTTGAATAAATTGATCCAAATGTCATGTGATTATTGGTGACAAACATTTTACCACTAGGAAACGTGAGCTTGTTGCGCACCTCTTTTTGGTATGCTCCACTTTCAAAGGTCAATAAGCTACAAGTGTTTAGGCCAGTCAATATCAAAAATGGTCAACTGTCAATTTAATAATCCTGTGTATTCTCACATTAAAGCAAGTGTCATATGTTTTAATTTGTTGATTGATAAATTTGAGATCAATTCCAAAAAGTACTTTGACACACTTTAAAGCCAAAAATGCATAAAGCTTCAGATCCATAATGCTAGTTTTATGTTTCTTTTAGCTTTTTCTTAAATTTTATTTAGTTATAGTGCTAAAACACCACAAACTATTTCTGTATTACATAATGTTACATGTTTCCTACATGTTCTTTGTGTTGGAACATCCCTTGTATTAGGCATAAATTGCTTGGAGAAAAGTCCAGTTTGTTTAATATCATCTCTTGACAGACTGTATGGCATAAACACAACTTTAAACAAATGTATACCACCAACAGTTCCTTGTGTGTTTGGAAAAATGTGTGGCTTTTACTAAAATGCTATTGCTGCCATAATTATGGGGTGAAAAGTAATTTTTTTCACATGTTTCGATGTGTATATCTTGCTTAAGATTATGACAAAATTGCGGCAATACTGTTTTCAACTGTGTTGTTAATTAGATGACTATAGGTTAATGCTACGGTTGTGATTCCCTTTAATATATATGTAGATGCATATTCTCACATAAACATAACCTCAAATCTTGTGGGTATGGGTTGAGAGATAATTAGACAGTTAATTAAACTCAAACCAGACCAACAGAAGAGCAATAGGGAATATCAGTGAAATGCAAATTGTCTCTCTTGTTTGTGAATCTCTGACATAGTCCAAATGGTAGGTAGGTTCTTTTAGTTGGAGTCTTTGGACTTTATCTCCTATTCTTTTGGAGAGGGTACCCTTATAAACAGTGAAATTTCTTATACCTGTATTGGTATTGATATGACTGTAAATCCATTAAAATATCTAATTTAAACAAGAAAATTGGTAGATCATTAGAACAGAGTAATCCAAATAAAAGTACCTACATGTACTTGCATTTAGAGATTACTAAGGGGAGACTATTAACTTATGCCTCTCATTGGTAGAGTTTATAAAGCTCCAAGGACTGGAGGCCGGAGTTTCAAACGTAAGCCAATACTAAACAAATTTGTAAAAAGTGGTAAAAAAGTAGTAGTAGTATAGCTCCACTTACCATATTTAAGCAAAAGTATAGTTGTTTCATAACTGACCAGCCTAGTTTCAGGTTAAGGGGGTGCCCATGGCGTGATGGTAGACTTGCCGATTTGTAACTCCTCTGACTGCTTAGCCTCCCACCTTGTGGGTTTGAATCCCATTCAGTGGGAAGGTCTTCCACTTGACTTATACTAGTGGTTCTACCCAGACATTTGTCTGGTGTCTTCCTAACAGCTGGATGTCACTATGATGATCTTAATTAGTTGCTGTGATGTATCTAAACAAATACAACAAAAAAAGCGGAACAAAAACAGTTTGGGGATTAATGGACTGGGTGTGGTATCATGTGACATGTTCACTGTTTGATATTCACTGTATCTGGATCATGTGAAAACTCTCCAGGATTACTTAAAGTGTTAGTAGATCAAGAAACCCAACAACTAAAATTAATATAGGCTTTATCTTGATAGAAGAGTTAATTAATTTGTTATAGGAAATTTCTCTATTACAGACAAGATGAGGTCAGCTTTGATACTGGCAGCTGCCTTACTGCTGGTGACTACAACAGGCATTGCTGCTGATGAGTACGTACATTTGTTATTGATGTTTATAACTTATGACTTTTAGAAATGTATGGTTGATTAGTAGCTTTAGTTGGTTATTATGATAATTTCGTTTTATTGTGGTCTGTTGCATAACATATACTTGTGTACAGGATCATTCTTTTGTTACTGTATCAGAGTTCTTTGTCTTCTTAAAAAAGACTGATAATGTTGATAATGAGGAGGAGGAGGAGGACAAGGAGAAGTAGAAGGATAATCAGGATATAAATGATGATTATGATGAGGTGGATGATGATGATGATGATTATGAGGAGGAGGAGGACAAGAAGAAGTAGATAATCAAGTAGGATGATCAAGATATAAATAATGATGATGAGGTGGATGATGATGAGGGGGAGGAGGAGGAGAAGGAACAGGAGGACAATGAGAAGTAGAAGAATAATCAGGATATAAGTGATGATGATGAGGTGGATGATGATGATGATGAGGAGGAGGAGGAGGAGGAGGAAAAAGAGGAGGACAAGGAGAAGTAGATAATCATGCAGGATAATCAAGATATAAATGATAATGAGGTGAATGAGAATTGTTAGCAGAGTTTTTTCTTTCTTGAAAAGTCCAATAATGATGTTGATGTTGATGACAATGATAATGATGATATGATGATAATCATGATAATGATAATGAACAGGAGGAGGATTATATCCAAGGTAATGAGTCATGATTATAAAAGTAAGAAGCAAGAATAAGAAGAAAAAGAAGAGAAATTTTAATGTTTCTGATGATTAAGGTAATGGAGTTGTAAATACATTTTGTATTTTCTTGTTTCAGTTATCTTGCCTTCTTCCCCAAGCAGCTGAAACTAGGCTCCACATTCAACTTGAATGTGCAGATAATGCCTACTAGCCACTCAACCCTGATCACGTGTACCGCCAAGATCATACGTGGCAAAAGCCTGGCATGGACAGGGTCAGAGGTCACATTGTCCTTCCGTAAGTCGTGTTTACTTGTAAAACAGATCAGAAAAAGGGGAGAGAATTTTTATTGCTGTCACTCATTTGTGTAATTTTTGCAAAATTTCTATGCATGTCTTAGATGTGGTAGACCAGGCTTGGTAGCGTTATGGGAAAACTGTTTGCTCCAGGCATGAGAGGCCTTAGTTCATAGGCCTTACACTATTTGATCTCATATTTGTAATTGCTGCATTATTCAATTAAAACTACCAAATTGTCAAGCCTTTGGTAAGTAGGCCAAGTAACAGAATTAGACATCTTCATTATAATTTCTTTGTCTTATGCAAAATTTGAGTAGAATAATAAGGCTAGAAAAAATCAAAGTGCTTACAGTGCTATGTAAAATAATGTTTAAATTTAAAATGTAAGGCAGAAAAACACTGTTCCATTGTCTTGCTGACATTACATAAAATATTCTTTCATACCGTTTTGAATTCATTTAAAATGAGTTTTAGATTTTTATATTTCTACTTATGCATTATTAAATGCAGCTCTATTCTGTTTTTAGCAGGTGTGTTTATTAAAAAAAACACTAACTGTTTCCTCTTCATAATCCCATAGTCTTTGTGGTACTGGACGCCTCTCACTTTGCTCTGAAATAAACCCACATTCGGAAAGTTATATTTATCACAAATTTATTTTATTACTGCATTATCAAGTTCCATTCTTTTACACCAGCCGCAATAGCTCAGGTGGTAGAGCGTCGGCTTGCGGATTGGGAGGTTATGGGTTCGAACCCCGGCCGGGTCGAACCAAAGACAAAGTTGGTAGTAGTGGCTTCCCTCCTAACGCTTGGGGCTTTGGGGACCGCATTACGCCTGACTCATCGGTGTCAGTATAATGGATCGACCAGGTTCAGTCCCTGGGCAACTCATAAGTGCCCCTGTGCTATAATGATAGAAATTTCACTGCGCAGTATTGGCAAAAATATCGGCTAATACCATCCCATCCCAGAGCACACAATACCTATTTGTGCTTCCAAACTAAAACTAAAATTATAAGGTGAAAATTTGGTAGCGAAAACTGTTTATTTAAAAAGTAGCAGCAAAATCATCACTATGCTCTAACGTTACAGCACTATTAACATGAGTATTCTTATGTAGATCTTGCCAGTACCACTGTAATTTGTAAACAGATATGAAGTAGGCATAGGAATATTGACGTGCATTGGATGCAACTTGCTCTTGCTACTAGTCTTACTACATGAACGATTACACAAAATCATTAACTATGCTCAGTGAATCGAAACATATCTAAAATAACTGCCAAATATTTTTGAAGTTAGTATAAAATTGACTGATAAACCCTTGCCTTGGTGAAGTTGGTCGGTGTAAACAACGATACCTAGATTATACATGTAAGTTGTAACTAACGAAATGCAACTCAGCAATACGACCATTTCATTTCAAACATGGAAATAAGGTCCTATTTACTAAATCCATCTTTAAATGCACAATAGTGGAATTGTATTACATGGAATTTCACAAAACTTACCATTTCCTCGTTTGAAGTTGATGCTTCAGCCATATCGCCTCGTTTTGAAAATGAAATAATCACCGGTCACGCGGTCTTTCTCTCTCAAAACGGAGGCGCTATTTATAGATTGGGATTCCACGAAATTGGCTTCGCTGGTCATCATAAAAGTATGATTAAACATGCAAAGGCGCGCTGTTTTGTTAATATAAGTGTTTTCAATCGTTTTTTATAAAATATAAGTTGAGTTTGTGAATTCCATGCAAGATTAGTTTAATATCAGAAAGAGTCGCTTTAAATGGAATCAAGGAATTCCTTCTAAATGCCATACAAAGTTACCTATACCAGATAAATAGCCAGATTGTCATAACATACATGTAGATGCCAAAATCCTAAAAGTAGACAAAGTTAAACAATACAGTTAACTTTGTAACAACACTAATCACTTCCATTTTATATTGCCTTACTGGCTTCTAATGATAAAACAACAGTAGCTGGCAGATTAAGAGAGCAAATGTAGGTAAAGACACTAGTTGACCAAGCCAACAAAGAAAGGTGTAAAACCATGGGTATCTTTAAAATGCCAGGACACTAGGTGTTTACCTAAGACTATTTAACTAAAGAAATGTTAACATTTCGATTTCCAAGGTATAGTACATAAATCTGTATTGTCTTATCAAAAGTATTGAAATTTAAATAGAATATTTGAAATCTACACGGGAGTATCCAGAAAATTTTGGCCGGCCTATGAATTAAGATCCATCCAACTTTATTGCAGTAAATTCTAGAAATATATACACAGTAAGGGACCAGAACTTCCACCTTAGCAGTAAACAGACAAAATTTACTTTAAAAGCTTTGTATTTTTTAAGCTTACATGTATGTGTTTTCACAACTCTTTTACCTGGTTGGTGGGGGATACAGACCCCACATGCCCCCCCCCCCCTCCCCAGTGGTTAATAATTTAGGACATAATAAACATAAAAACCCAATTCATTGATAAAACTGTATTATAAAACTTGCATTGCCATCCGATATCTTAGTACATATAGTACTGATTATATAGATGTGTGTATACTTTAGTTTAGTTAGAAAGCATATAGTATGATGAGATATTATGAAATAAACTCAGTACTTGTATACATGAGGGGTGTTTAACACATTGAATTATATTTTTAATCCACAGAACAACCAAGTCCAGTATCTGCAGACTGTATTATTTGTCAAAGGATTCATTAACTGTTATAAAACGTTTCTCAAGTATAAATGTAATAATTGATACAAAATGAGCTATACTGTTAAATTATTTGTCATTCCTGTCAAATGTGAACAATTGGCCATGAGCAAAATATTCACATTCTTTGGTTGGTGTAGTTATTTCGGTCTATGGTCACCATCCATCAATTAGCAATTATAATTAAATGTTTAAATGTATGTTTGTTTTCACAATATTACTTTTTTTTCTGAACTATGTTTTAATTTTAAAGTAAATCAGGTCCTCTTTCTTTCTTTTTCAGCTGTTGGTGTGAAGGAACAGTCTGGTAGCATATCTGTAAGTTAATTATTTTTGCTGATTATGTTATAAATATCTTAATGTATTAGTTTTCAGTTTAAAATGAAATTGGAATAGTGTATATTTAAAAGATCTACCAATATGCATCTTTTTATTAAAGTTTCCTGTAAAATAATTAATAAAGTCAGTTTGTTATGCATATATCCAGTCAAAAAGGAAAATAAATATGTAATTTGTTATGTTTTCTTAAGCACTAGACATTTTTTTGTAACATGTTTTATAAGGGTCATTTGACTGAAAATGCTGTTTTTTATATAAACAATGTCCATGGTCCATGCAATTTGAGATTGTTTTTTTTCCCCATTAAATTGCACCAACTTTATTATGGTCATATTTGGCAATGTTTAATTATTGGTAGAAGAATTCCCCAGAAATATAACCACAGACATATAGAACAAACTTCACACAGCAGGTCACCTGAAAGACCTTCTTATGTGAAAGTTTTCACCCTGTCTGTAACCCAAAAGTTGAAGATGTGGGGAGTAAGAAGATGGAGACCCAAATTTTCACAGTCATGAGTGCCCCCTCCATGTAATGCCAATATAAATTGCTTAATGCCTTTACAACAAATGTTCTGAGGAAGGGTTTTACAAGTCATGGATTTCAGGACAATATATCTACAGTTCGTTTCAAGAAACATGTGAAAATGTTAATACTACATTTTTCTTTGGTGTAACTAATTAAAACTAGCTACCTGGAATGGTTTAGCTTTATTGAACCATATCTTGCATATTGTTGACAAGATGAAAAGGAGAAGGATTATGATTTAGCTTACGGTTTTGTTAGCTCACCTGAGCACAACGTGCTCAAGGGGAGCTTTTGTGATACCGCTTCGTCCGGCGTCAACATTTACCTTGTGAACACACTAGAGGCCACAATTTTTATCCAATCTTTATCAAACTTGGTCAGAATGTTTGTCTGCATGAAATCTTGGATAAGTTCATTATTGGATCACCTGGGGTCAAAAAGTAGGTCACGAGGTCATGTTTTAGGAAAAACTTGTGAACACACTAGAGACCCCATTTATAGCCCAATCTTCACCAAACTTGGTCAGAATGTTTGTCTACATTAAATCTTGGATGAGTTTGTAACTGGGTCACGTGGGGTCAAAAAGTAGGTCACTTGGTCAAATCTTAGAAAAAGCTTGTGAACACACTAGAGGCCACATTTATAGCCAAATCTTCACCAAACTTGGTCAGAATGTTTTTCTGCATGAAATCTTGGATGAGTTCGTAACTGGGTCACGTGGGGTCAAAAAGTAGGTCACTAGGTCAAATCTTAGAAAAAGCTTGTAACACAGTAGAGGCCACATTTATAGCCAAATCTTCACCAAACTTGGTCAGAATGTTTGTCTGCATGAAATCTTGGATGAGTTCGTAACTGGGTCACGTGGGGTCAAAAAGTAGGTCACTAGGTCAAATCTTAGAAAAAGCTTGTGAACACACTAGAGGCCACATTTATAGCCAAATCTTCACCAAACTTGGTCAGAATGTTTGTCTGCATGAAATCTTGGATGAGTTTGTAACTGGGTCACGTGGGGTCATAAATTAGGTCACTAGGTTAAATTTTAGAAAAAGCTTGTGAAAACACTAAAGAGGCTACATTGATGGCCCTGTCTTCACCAAACTTGACCACCATGTTTGCCAGTATGAAATCTTACATATGTTTTGAAGTGAGTCATGTGGATTCAGTAGGTTACTTGGTAAAATTCTAGAAAATGTTATCAACCCAGTGGCCACACTAATGGTCCAATCTTCACCAAAGATTTCTAAAGTAAATAACTCGTAATTACTTAATGCCAGATTTGAGCCTACATAAAGCCTGTGTCATCAGGTGAGCGATTAAGGGCCATCATGGCCCTCTTGTTTTACTTATGGTTTAGTTTTACTTATGGTTTAGTTTTACTTTTACTTATGGTTTAGTTTTACTTATGGTTTAGTTTTACTTATGGTTTAGTTTTACTTTTACTTATGGTTTAGTTTTACTTATGGTTAAGTTTTACTTATGGTTTAGTTTTACTTTTACTTATGGTTTAGTTTTACTTATGGTTTAGTTTTACTGATGGTTTAGTTTTACTGATGGTTTAGTTTTACTGATGGTTTAGTTTTACTAATGGTTTAGTTTTACGTATGGTTGTAGTCAGAAAGAAATCTGAAGACAGGGTCCATATTATTCGGGTTTTATGGTTAGTTTCTGTGAAGAAAGCCTCAGGCTACCGGTAACGGAAGCAGACATGGCTTATGTTTCATGTAAAAGACCAAACTCTGCTTCACATCAATAAAGCATATATTGTGGATAGTTACAAAATGGCATGAGGCTACATTGTGTACAACACACCCCAGCCAAAAGATTAAAAATCAAATGCTTAACAAATTACTGTGATAAACAATAGCAAAAGGTTGGTGACTACCAGGCTTAAAATTTAAATACTGAATCTATCATTGATGTTGTCACCAATTCTGTCACTGATTCTGTCACTGATTCATTCACTGATCAATTCTTCCGCTGACCCTTTCTCTGATTCTGCTACAAATTCTAACACTGATTCTATAATCAATTTTTTCACTGACTCTTTTACTTGTTCTGTCATCAATTCTTTCACTACTTTTGCAGGTGCCAGACTCCCTGACTGATACCTCCCTGTACATGAGCCTGATCTTTAGCAATCTCAATGTAAGCTCCAAATCCAAGCTTCTAAATGTAATGGCTCCCGCATCTGGTCTCTTCATCCAGACTGACAAGGCAAAGTACAAGCCAGGCGACACAGGTGAGTTTTAGAAGAAAAAAAAGAGGATTTTTATACAGAAAGCTTTTGGGTTTGGCCAAAAGGACTAAATTGAAATTAGAGAATGATAATACCAAAAAATCAAATTGTCTGTAAGGTAAAGTATAATTTAAACTTACTTTTTTAAAATCAGGTTTCTGGTTTTCATTTTAAAGTGTCAAATATGAGTTTAGACTGGCTCATTTGAAGAGATTTATCAATAATAATGATATACACACTTATATGAATTGTCTCATTTTGTGTAGATATGTGATCAACTTTATTGAATAGAATATATTTTACATAAGATATTTTAGATGTAATGGTAAAAAGTTGTGAAAAGATTTAGTGAAAAAGCAACTGCACAATAACCCCTGCTTCAAAACTAAACTCGCTCTTCATAAGAAAAAGACCAAATTATACAAAAAATACTTCCAAAACAATACAATTTAATCTCGACCTACAATGACATTTACTGTTTTTACGCAAATATTCATTCCATGGATGTTAAAACACAAAAAGGCTCTTGATTATTTGATTTAAGATGTACATATATTGGTATTTATTTAGTTTTTAAACCAATTTCCTACAAAAATCTGTTGAATTCTTTCAAAGAAGAACCACAAAGTTTTATATCACAGAAGAGCCAGATTTTTATCAAACACCCTCTGCAATACCATACAAAAATAACCCTTTATTTATATATATAAATCAATTTGATGCTTTTGAGCAGTGGAAAAACCAATAACAAAATACACATAACTTGCATGTGTTTTAATGCAATTGCTGCAATTTTGGCCAAAGTTACAACGAGGACCTGTTGCTAGGAGTGGCTACAGCCCATCTAAGAAGGGTCACTTGTCTGGTAGAACCCCCTAGCACACGTCAGGTTAGCTGGAAGATCTCATTTGTTAATAACCAGTACTAATTCGACTGACCTGGTAGCGCATTTGGTAGACCGTCAGCTCCAGGTATGAGAGGCCCTGGCTTCGAAACCTGAGCCACGACATACCAAAGTCATAGAAAAGGGTAGTGGTATAGCTTTCTTGCTGCCACTCAAGCAAATAATATTAGGGTAGTTCCATGACTGGTTGGCCAGGTGTCAGGATAATGAGACTGGGTTTGGTATCATGCCATGTGTTCACGGCATGCTATACTCAGTGAAGGCAGCACTATATCAAGTGGACACCATCTCCAGATAACTGAAATACTGTTGGTGGGACGATAAACCCAACAAACAAACAAACAATTCTAATTTATTTGTCTTTTGCTTACAGTTTTATGAAAGCAAGCTGTATTGATTAAAACTTAGAAGCAAATAGGATAAATCAGATCAGAAAACTCCCAGCCATACTTGGCTGATCTGGATCTACACAATTTGCATAAGTTGTATTAATTTGTGCTAAGCAAGCAGTTTTAAAGAGTTATTGGGTTTTCATTCACACATCAATTCACATAATGTAATGTCACAATTTACGATCTCCCTACTTAACACATATGTTTTAGTTCTTACACAAATTGTGTATAGGTCCTATATGATTACAAACATATGATAAAGCTTATGTGTATTTTGTAAGAGAGATGTTTCCGAATGTTGAATATTTAACCAGTGATTGATTGCACCTTGTACTGGGTAAATTGAAATTTAATATATACACAGCTGTAGCTGTAGGCATTATGTGTTTTGTGTTCAATGGACCCCTTTACTAGTATTTTGTGCTTTAATTAGCTATTTTTGGTATTGGAATTCCATTTGGGGTTAAGGTTTTCCATCTTACCTGCAGTGAGCCTATGGTTCTACATGTACCCAGAGATCTGATTTTGGCCTTCCTCCACCAAAATAGCTGGACATTGTTTTGTATGGCCATAATTGGTCACTGTGATGTATTTGAAAAAACAAAACAAAAAGTAAAAGACTAGTAATGTACAAAATTAAAAAAGTTTAAGATATTATAATCAAGCAACATTATTAGATATTTTTCATGCTTTTGCTTGACAGAAGAAGAAATACAAGTGAAAGAAATTTTACCATTTTTACTCTGGGTCCAAAGGGAAGTAATTAGTAATGACTTGGGTAAGGGTTATGGCAAAATAGACAATTAAATAATAGGCATGAAATAGAAAGAAAATTAATCAATTTTAGTTTCTTTAACATATTTGTGTAATCATAGAAATGTAAACAGCAGCCACTCATGAAAATATATATAAATATATTTTTCTATGTCCACTTGTGAAATAAACTACAATCATACAACGAAAATAAAATTGACACATATCATCTACATATAAGGCATCATCTCTTACATGTAGTAACTTGCCTGTATTTTAATCAGTGATGTCTATTAAAAAATCAGAACCATTTGAGGTTTATTTAAACTCTTAAGGGTGGAATATTTATTTTAGTTGGTCACTTTTAAGACTTGTATACATTTAAAAGAAAAATGTTTTCAAATTATGGATCTGGTAATGCAATTGTTAGAGAGTCAGATCTTGGGCCACGACATAGCAAAGTCCATGAAAATGGTAGAGGTAGTGGTGTAGCTCCCTTACCAATGCTCAAGCAACTATAAGGGTAGTTTCACGACTGGTTGGTCCGGTGTCAGGATAATGTGACTGGATGTGGTATCATGCCAGGTGTTCACAGCATGCTATACACAGTGAAGCAACACTATATCTGCTTCAAGTGAACATGGTCTCCAAATAACTAAAATACTGTTGGTGGGATGATAAACCTAATAAACAAACAAATTATGGAATGTGCTATAAGAAAATACAAATAAATTCCATCCAAACACGTTTGGTCCTTAAGCAATTTGCTGTTTAATTACTCCCAGAAAAGGAGCTGAATGCTGAAAATTTAGGTTGAAGTTAATGCTAAGATATAAGTTTATGTCCCAATCAGGGCTTAGGCCTATCTTACTTCGGTGGTCAGGGCTTGACAACTTTAATAACTAAGGTAATAGACATTTTTTTCTTTTGATAAATTTTCTGGACATCTTTAGTAAATTTTGAACCATAAATAAATGTAAAAAAAAAGATAATAATTTGTAATATGAAAACTATTATTTTTATGTATTTTCTTTGTATTTATTTTATATTTAGTGATGTTCCGTGCTGTAAATGTAGGCCCGAACCTGGAACCAATCACCACTGGAACCCTTACTGTGACACTGAAGGTAAGTGAATACATCACTTCAAGAAAGGACAAGACTACCAAAGTAATAAAATGTTTAAAAATTTTGATCAAAAGATATGATTCTTAACACACAGCTCACAACAGACCAGTCAAAGTTTCATGATATGGCAAGGGCCATAGCTTTGTGGTTTTGGGATAAATCACACTGACACTGTTATAGTCTTATTGATGATGTTCATCTGTAATTGGTAACGGAAGACCATAGACTTCAATCGAGACTCCTTGGGTAATTCTGTCCTCAGGACATTCATCACTCGAAATTATCTGGTGCAATGATACTTAAAGAAATCATGATCATTTTATTCGCTGGAAGTCGTAAGAATATGCCTAAAATGTAGTTCGCACAAAACATTAACAATGGCATTGTTTGACAGCTGTTTTGTTTGCTGCGCTTTGTAAATTAAACTGGGATGGTTTAAATTTGAATCAGCCACAAATTAAAGTTTAACTGGCATCGTACTATAGTGAGCTGTCATCTGAGCTGCCATCTTTGTTTTGACCTTCTGTCACAAAATAAGTCCCATTTAGGGAAATGGCCGAGGTGATCCGACTACCTACATACATCCGAGAGATGATTCATGAATTATCCGAGGTGTTCCGATTGCGTAGACTTATGACTGAGTAGAACCACTGGTGTAGCACAGGTCAGCCAGAATTACCCTTCACATGAAAGATTTTATCATATCCTGGACTCAAACCCATGTGATGAGGGATTAAGGAGTTAAAAATATGCGACCTTAACTGCATATATTGCCAAAGACACCTCCTCTCTCAAAGGCATAGCCAGGCTTTATTTGAATGTACATCTGGGTAACATTTTCTTAAACTCCAAATGTACCTTGATATATGAAGACTAACAGGTTTCTGGGGATATGGTTCCCACTGGTAACTCTCGTGTTTTACTTCTAATTTCGGTAATTTAATAAGATTTTTAAGTATGCCTACAACATTATTTTTTTAGAAGTATACAAACATTTCCTTTTTCAAATGAAAGAATAAGAGAGGAGTGAAAGAAAAAGTGAGAGAAAGAGGGAAGGGAGATAAAATGAGAAAAAAGAAGCATTCTAATATTATGCAAAAAATGACTATTTTTGTGCAATGTATACATGTGTTAAAAAAGAAAGATATAAAAATCATTATGAAAATGAAGTGTTGAACTCTTTTTTAAATAATTGGTACAACCCCTTGTTCATTTTCAAGAAAGACAACCTTTTTATGCAAAGATTAAAGAAACCTTATCAACAACATGTCCAGTATACTTGTATTAATAAGAAGCTGCTGTCAAGAATAATATTTAGAAGCTGATGACCACTGTATATAATCTATGTCTCCTTCTTTATGGCATTATGAATTATTTACTAACTTTATGTCCTTTTCATTTGTAACAAGATTGAACAATGATCTTTTTAATTTAGTATGAATTTTTATATATTCATACTGTTATGTTTTTGAATTTTATTAAAAGTTTCAAAAATCTTTTCATTCCTGCCAACAACACCACCATGTTTGATATTTTATTAATGTAAATGTTTTCTTTCAGGATCCAAAAGACAATGTTGTTCTGTCTGTCAAGTCCAATGAACTGACTGGTGAGGCTGCAACATTTTGATATGTTATTTCTAACATGTGTATGATAACTCAATCTGAGGACATGATAATGGGACTTATCCATAAAGAGTCCTTTTTTTATATTTTTTTATTAACTAAAAAATTTCGATAAGTTTTGGTAGTGCCATGGCACACGTTTAGGTCACCTGAAAAACGTCTCTACATTCAACTTTTGACTCCGAGATTCAATCCCAAGCATGTAGCAACCATAGCGTCAGAGCTCAGGATTTAGAAGTCAGCAACTCTTTCTACTAGACCAAGGGTGTCTCCTAAATTTAAAAAACAAATACTTTCAGATGAAGTTTTTTTTTATTAAAATGATTGATTAATTAGTTGCAAAGAATTTTGAAAAAAAGAAATCTTAAAAAATATCAAATAAATATGAGCCTTCGTAATGAGCTGAACTGGCATTAATCCCAGACTAAGAGCCTTAAACTTCTAGCTATAAATCTCCTTTACTTATGCTGAATTTGTTAGTAGGGTTCAATGACAGGTTGACCCTGTGTAAGGACTATGTAACTGGGTGTGGTATCATGCCATGTGTTTATAGCAGGCTATCTGGGTGTAGTATCATGCCTGGTGTTCATAGCATGCTATCAGAGAATGCTATCATGCAAGGTGTTCATAGCATGGTATCTATGAAGTCTACCATGACAGGTGTTCATAGCATGGTATCTGGGATGCTATCATATTAGGACCACGTGTTCATAGCTTGGTATCAGAGATGCTTTTATACCAGGGCCAGGTGTTCATAGCATGTTATCTGAAAAGTCTACAATGACAGGTGTTCATATCATGGTATCTGGGTATGCTTTCATACCAGATGTTAAAAGCATGGTATCTGGGAATGCTATCAAGGGTAGTTCCACGACCGGTTGGCCCGGTGTCAGGATAATGCTACTGGGTGTGGTATCATGCCAGGTGTTCACGGCATGCTTTACACAGTGAAGGCAGCACTATATCTGCTTCAAGTGGACACTATCTCCAGATAACTGAAATACTGTTGGTGGGATGATAAACCCAATAAACATAAACATGCTATCTGGGAATGCTATCATGCCTGGTGTTCATAGCATGGTATCTGGAAATGCTATCATGCCAAGCTTTCATAGTATGGTATCTGGGAATGCTTTCATACCAGGCATTAATAGCATGGTATCTGGGAAAGCTATTATGCCAGGTTCACAGCATTCTATCTGGGAATGCTATCATACCAGGCATTTATAGCATTGTAGCTGGTTGCTATGATATTTGGTGTTCTTAGCTTGCTTTTACATTTAACGCAGCTGTAAAGCTGCTTCTTGGGAACAATGTTTCCAGATAGCTGACAGAATATTGATGTAAAACCCAAAATAAAAACATGAATAACATGGGAGATCATCACTATATCCTAAGGTCTTGTATGACTATAGGGGACATTATTAGAGCAGTACTCTAGGATGGTTGCAGTGTATGAGTTATCTTTCCTGGTTCTTTCTTTTATATAGTTAAAGTTCAGTCTATTTTCACTTCAGACATTATGTTTGTTGATGCAGATCTGTCAGATAATGTAAGAAACAAAAGGTTCCAAAAGCTATTGGCCAGAATTCACAAAAAAATGATTAATATTTTTATAACAGCTTGATAATATTTTACTGATCAGGAAAAGTTTATGTTTTGGTTATGTCTGGAAACATTCACCTACTGACATCTTTCCTCTGTATGCTAATGCTCAGTTTATCTTTTCAGGTACCAAAAAGGCTATACTTCCAGGAGAGTTTGAAATTTCTGAGGATCCTTTGTTTGGAACATGGTCTCTGTCAGCAGTGACTGCAGTAAGTATTACTTTAGGGGATTTCTGAGGATCCTTTGTTTAAAACATGTTCTCTCTCAGCAGTGATTGCAGTGAGTTTGATTTTTAGGAGGTTAGTGAAGATTCTTTGTTTAGATCATGTTCTCTCTCAGCAGTGACAGTGGGAAGTTTGATTTTTAGAAGGTTGATGAAGATCCTTTGTTTAGAGCATGGTCTCTCTCAGCAGTGACTATGGTTAATTTGATTTTTTGGAGGTTGATGAGGATTCTTTGCTTAGAACATGGTGTCTCTCAGCAGTGACTGCCATAAGTTTGTTAATATTTCTGAGGATTCTTAGTTTAAAACAAGATCTCTTGTGTAACCTTACATTAAAAAAATCTACAAATTAAAAGTACCATAAATACTAAGAAAGTCAATGCCTAACCTGGGTTATGCATTATATATATTTTATTTCCATAGTATCTACATCAGATTGTTATATTGTGTCCTTGTAATTGTGTAACTTCAAATTTAAAAAAAAGACAGGCGGCTGGGTGTCAAAATTCTGTAACTGGCTGTGGTAACATTCCAAGTGTTAGAGGCATGTCTGACATAGTTAAAGCAGCACTATATCATAATATCAGCTTAAGGTGTCTACCGTGCCTGGATAACTGAAACATTGTTAGTGGAATGATAAACCCAACAAACAATCAAACAATCAAGCATTGAATCAGATTTGCTTGATTTATCAAAAGTTATTTGAATTTTTATCAGCACACATAGTTCCTATTCTTATTATTCTTAAAACTATTTTTTTATTTCTTCCAGAAAGGAACCAAAATGGCCTACTTCGAGGTGGAGGAATATGGTGAGTGTGTTGATGCATATAATCCTTTTTAGCTGTTTACAGAAGGCTCTTATTGTAAGCTTGTATAACAAAGTCCTTCTTTATAGTCATCTGTTTTATTGTTTTATGTGATATCTTGTATTATTTTTCTGCTTTCACTCCCAGTATTGTCGAAGTTACTGCCTCGCTGTGACAACTTCAAAGAGAACCAAAAATATATGGTTTGGTTGAAAACTATTGTTTATTTTCTACAGAGATAAAATTAACTTGTTCCAGTTGCTTCATGGAGTGGTTCTGTCCAGACTTTTATCTTGGATCATACTTATCCAGTAATAGCTTGTTGTCACCAATATGTTGCTAATATGACCATATTTTTGTCAGTTTGATGTGTCTAAAAACCAAACCAAATCAAAAAACATCCCCATAGATAGATTTTGGCTAGATATATCTGATATATTTTCTTATCCTAATAAATTAAAAAAGGTGGCTACGCTGTCTGGCCGTCACATTATCTTCTTTTATATTGATTATGTTGTCAGGTCTGACATAAGAAAAATGTTAGCAAATAAAATTACTTGTCTGCACCTATGATTTGCATGTATTTATTTATTGTACTTTCTTGTATTGTTATATTGAAAATTCATGTATTTAAATAGTGTGTAGATCCTTATGTGCCACCTCCTTTTTCATTTTGTTAATTATGTGTTTCCAATATTTAAGATATACTTAATTTTACATTTATTTTTTTATTTCATTTATTTCAGCACATTTATATAGCATTATTATCATAAGTATATCTATGTTCAAAAGTTCTTTACAATAGAATTCAATTGTATGTTACAAACATAAGGGTTAAAAATGTATAAAAAAGAGTGAGACGTACAGAGCATGTTCAGTAAAACAATACAAAGTGTACAAAGTGTTTTAAAACATAAAACCTAAGTTTTGAAGTGAATACCTATGTATAAACATATATTAAATGGCACTATAAAAGCTTTGTACATGTTAAAGATATTGTCAGGAGTGAAAATGTTCATTTAACACCTGTGTGCAAAGTTTATAACAACTCAATAACTTACTGACCATCATAGTGTTGAGCAAATTGATAGGTATTTAACATTTTTTTAAATGTGAAAAAGCTACCAGTCTGTCTAAGATACAATACATGTACCAAGTCAATATAGATCTAGACTGGCCAGCCCCCATCTATACATGTATTATCATTTACATGATGTGCTGCTACTGTTAAAAAACTAAATGTGATGATTCACTTCTTAGGCAAACAGTGTAGATCTAGATTAGCACGCTTTTTAAAAAAAAAATCTTTTTTTGTGTTATAGTGCTGCCGAGGTTCGAGGTGAAGATCAAGCAACTTCGACAAGATGGTCAGACATTGAAAGGTTTACTGCAGGCCAAGTAAGTAACAAGACATGTCATGATTATGTTTATAGTCCTGAGGTACTAATGGTTCTAGATTCGAACCCTGGAATAAACATCTGTTAAAGGTAAAATAAAATGATTTTAGTTTTGGCATTTTTTGTCCCTATTTGGTTCAGAAAGGTAAGAAATTATATTTTGATTACATTTTAATCTTTACCATAAAAACACATGTGCTACAAAAAGTCAAAGCCTATTTTTGAAGCTGACATGATTATCTGCCCTTGATTTTGTGTGACATGATCCATGCTGCTATCATTTGACACATTTTAAATTTAAATCAAATTGTGTATGCTGTTAAGAATGCAATGTCACAGAATTGTTTTACCAGACTTCTTTGTTTAAAACCAACTGTCAACAAATTTCACTTATTTGTATGGAAGCATCAGACTTTTTTGCAAGCAAAACTTCCACCAATGTGTAGTCTCTCATTGAAAATGAGAGGTCCTAGTAGGGGAGAAAATCAGGATCATGGTTGGTTTATGAACAAGTCCTTATTACATTTTAAAAAAGCATTTTTTTTATCGACATCCATCTTCCACAAAGAAAAAGTAAATTCGAAGTCTGAACAGTTTGCCCACTTCCAAGAAATGTTTGCCAAATATGCATATAGGCTTCACAAATGATTTCTTTTACGTTTGATTTGGCCTTATAAAGGAATATTAACTACCCATTCTTCTATTTGTAATAATGTTTTTTTAAAATTTATTTTAATTTTGTTTGTTAGTCCAAAAATGTGGATAATGGAGATAATTTTTTGTTCCAATAAACCTACATTGGTGTCTGAACATCCTTTCTAAAGTCATGATTCATTACATGTACTAAACATGTCCATTACATGCTGAGATGTACAGTATCATGTCAATTTTTTAATTTAATAAATTACTAATGAATATTCCTTTAATAGCCTATAATTACTCTTTCATTGCCTCCTATCTGTCATGGGCTATAAACATTCCTGGGCAGTAGAGGGGAGACAGAAATGGGGAGACAGGAAGAGATGTGGCACATCTGGCTTAATTGTCAGATTTATGACCCTGCCATTAATACATACTCCACTGGATTATCTAAGTAGCCTACCTTATACTATAAAGGTATATAGGATCTAGCTGCGCTTTTGACCAATTCATGTGACACATGACACTGCCTACACATATTTATATGTGACAAATTTAATTGAATTTGACCTGCTTGTGCATTTGGTAGAGTTTCGGGTCCAGGTACGGGAGACCTGAGGTTCAATCCCGTGCAGCGACATATCAGAGTCATTAATAACAGTAGCGGTATAGATCCCTTGCTAACGCTTAAACAGATATAAGGGTAGTTCCACGACTGGTTGTCCCAGTGTCAGGATAATGTGACTGTGTGTGGTATCTTGTCAGGTGTTCACAGCATGCACTATACCGGTATCTGCCTCATGTGAACATCAAGAGAACCGAAATACTGTTGGTGGAAAAATAAACTCAATAAACATTAACATAATTCCATTTGTCCTTATATCGATGTCTAATGTTTTAATGTTGTAATGACCTGGCTCATTTTTTTCTGCATAAAACGTATTTAAGCCAATAGTAATGCATGATTCTGGGGCTTTATACATAGACTCTCAATAAATGCTTGTGACTAACAACAATGACCCACAGTAATTTTGAGTCTACTATGTAAAGACATGCATAGATAAACTTAAATTGCACGTCTTTAGTTTTAATTAAGTTTTATGACAATACCATAAATAATGGCCTTATTGATTGATGATATAATAACTGGTAATTTATTACAGCCTAGATATGTAAAAAGTTACTATCATTCAGAAAAATTCCTATAATAGTGTTTTTTTTTAATGTTGAAGAGAATTACAACCGAAGTTTCAAACTTATTGATCGACTGGCTTATGACTAAATATACAGGAGCTTATTGGAAATTGTTTTGTTCTTAAACTTAATGTTTTGTTTGGTATGACACTTACCTCGCTCATTGTGCTGAGAAATTTTAAAGAAACAGGGTAATCATCTTTACAGAGTCTTCTTATTGCTCTTGTTTAAACTAAGCTAACAAAAGGTTAAATAAATCAAACCTTAGAATATTTATTGTCTCTAAGGATGGCATGTAACAGCTACACTGTCGGGCCATGCATCTATCTGTATAGTTCTGTACATCCATCAATTCCATATTCATTTCTCATCCATAACTTTCATGAGATTTATTGGCCATCGTGCAAACACTTGAAGGAGTGTTGTGCATAACATTTACAAATTCAACCATTGAGATGAAACTGAAGGTCCTATTTACAGACATATGATCTTCACTTGGTCAGTAAATAAGAGAATAAAGCTTCCAGAGAAGGAGGTTAAAGGAGTTGAGATTATCACAAATGTGCTTAAACTTAACCAGCCTACATTTTTCTGTCAATAAAATACCATTTGTTCACATAATATCAAATATTACAAAAAAAAACATACTAATTGATCCAGCTGAAATATTTATTTCTGATTTTTAACATGTTTTTTTAAAAAAAATATATATTAAACAAATTTTCTTTAGTTCATATTCTAGACATAAATTTTATATTTAAGCATTAAGGCTTATGAACTGTATAAGATTCTGAAAAAAATAATAATGAAAGATATTCACCTAACATGATGTGAAAAGATCAATTAAAAAAGCTAAAGCATATGTCAAGTGCACTTATTTATTTGTGTATCGGAAAATCCTTATTAAGTTAGCTAATTAAATCCTGCAATTCCTTCTTAATAATATTAATACTTAAAGTAATTATCTCTATTTAGTTCTGTTTTTGAGATATCTGTACATCACAGCTACCAATTAGGAATTGTAACTTTTTTGATGTATAATTTGCCAAACTTAATATTAGAGCACAAACTAAGGAAAGACGTAATTTTAATCCTAGTTACCAGTGAGTGTAATCAACTGACAGTGATTGTAGTGTACTCTAAATTAATCACAGCAAGAGCCTTGCATGTTTGAAGTAATTAATGTTTTGTTTTTTGTTTGTTTGTTTGTTTTTGTTTCTTTAAAACCGGCCACAATAGCTCAAGGAGTAGAGTGTTGGCTTGCAGATGAGGAGGTTGCGGGTTCAAACCCTGACCGGGTCAACCCAAAGACTTTAAAGTTGGTAGTAGTGCCTTCCTTCCTAACGCTCGGGGCTAAGGGGACAACATTACGCCTGACTCGTCGGTGTCAGTATAATGGACTGGCCGGGTTCAGCCCCTGGGCATCTCATAAGTGCTCCTGTGCTATAATGATAGAAATGTAGCAGCACAGTAGCAGCAAAAATGCCGGCAAATCCCAATCTGAATCCCTGTTTCTTTAAATTGAATTTTAAGCAAAAAATATAAATTTCCATAATTTTGAGGTTATTCCTTCGTGTTATATATTAGTGTCTTGATCACAACTCTACCTTCGTTTTTCATATGCAATAAGACTTCACTCTCTTACTGACATACACTTGAATGTATATTCTGCAAACCATTTATTCGTAGGTCAAACTGTCAAGGTCAGGTTCATGTTTAAGGTCATTCTCTATAAATAGCTACTCAAGGAAAAGATTCCATGTATCTTCATTGACAGGTTTTAATAACATTTCATATTCTTAAATCTACTGAAATATATTTTAAAATTATAGGAAATTTCATAGTTATTGTTGTGAAAAAATGAATTCTTACTTAAACTTAAAGAAACCTTTGAAAAATCAGGAAATTTCTTTAAAAAATAATTAAAGATGTCTTTTTAAGTCAATCAGTTTTATGAAAAGACGTTAAGAATTTTTTTATCTTAAGAGAATATTTCATGAAAAATCTCTTAGTTTAAGGTCTTTGTTAAAGTTAAAAACTGTAGCTGAGACTTTTTCCTGTCTTAAATGCAGCTATGAAAAAAGGAAAAATAATAAAAAGCTTTAAGTTATTTATCTAATCTCTAATTTGTTGGATGTTTCACTTCTGCCCTAAAATACTGATTACTTTCATATAAAACATAATTCGTTTTAATGGTTATTAATATTTGTCTTTTCATAAAAATTGTTACATGTTGCTGAATAATAAGCTGTAAAAGCATATTATGTTTATTTAATTTTGCAGTGAGCTGATAACCATAAATGTATTAGTTTGACTTAAATATCAAACAAAAAAGATAGCAACAGATAATTTCAAGTTTACAAAAACCCGCTTAACACACATTTTCAAGAATCATAATTTTCAGTCTTACCATAGTAAAATGGTATTTATTAATATTATGAATATTTGACATTATTATTAATTGTTAAAAGTGCTCTAATGTAATTTTATTCTTTAAAAGGATGCAGTGATTTGTATGTTTCAACAAGGAAGATAAAAGGGAATTAATAATTAGTATGGAATTTATGAGAAAAATGAATCTCAACGAGCCATTGTTAATAAATTTTGAATGTGTTAAAATGAACGATTTTGTCTGTATTTTAAATTTATAATCCAGCTTGTTAAAAAGGTATTTAGTTCTATTATTACCGGCTACAATAGCTCTGATGGTAGAGCGTCGGCTTGCGGATCGAGAGGTCCTGGGTTCAAACCCCGGCCAGTCAAACCAAAGACTTTAAAGTTTGTAGTAGTGGCGTCCCTCCTACTCCTGACACTCGTTGGTGTCAGTATAATGGACCAGCCGGGTTCAGTCCCTTGGCTCCTCATAAGTGCCCCTGTGCTACATTGTATTATGATAGAAATGTCGCTGCACATTATCAGCAAAAATGCTGGCTAATGCCATCCCATTTAATTTTATTAAACTCCCTGCAATTACAGTTTACATCCCTGAAATCACTCATGGGCTAATCAAAAGACAGTTTATGGCTGACATGTCTGCATGATGTTCATGTGTTGAAGCGGAATGTTGAAGCAGTTTGTAGTAAATAGAGTTTGGGATAAGTAACTTTACTTGGACTTAAGGATAAAAAAATACTAAAGATAACAACAGGTTTACATATAAAGAAATGTGTTAAAAATCTTAGTCCAATATTCGTTATTGTTTAAGCTAATTTACTTGAGATCAATGGACAAAAAGATATACTGAACCCACTAAGGAAACAATAATATAGAAAAAATAAAAAAAGTGTGTTGAAACTTCAGTCTGTTAATCTTAATGATTGTGGTTCCTTGTATTATAAGCAACAAAAAAGATATTATTATTATTTTATTTACCTTCTAGTGGTGAGCAGCAACTTCTACATTTTTCAAATCTGAAAAGCCAAAATGTAAGCCATCTATAATTGACATAAGAACTGATGAAATTTGGCTTGGGGCTTTGTATCATAAACTTGTCAATATAACAGTCGTGTAATTATTGTGTCAATATGAAATAAAAGTGATTTCAAAATGTCAAAGATATGACACATTGTGTTTGAAAAGATTGTATCAAGAAAATACAGATATCTGGCATTGTAAATACAAAACAATTTTATTTAGCAAACATAATTAAAAAAACTATATACAGTAAATTATAAAATAATAGCTTGTACTAATTCTTATAAAATATAAAAGTACTTGAGAAAATATAAAAGTACTTGAGAAATGTCCAAAAGTACATTTAAATTCACTGGTTAAAAGTATTGATCAAAATAGTGATAATGCTTTAATCCCAATCTAACACACTAATAGTAAATCAACATTATTTACCTTGATTATAAAACACACCTGCTGAATGGCGGAAATGCAACGACTTTTAATTGTCATTTGAACGTGAAGAATCATCTCACCTCTTTACACTTATAAAGATTGTTCCAGCATTTAATATAAATCTGGGATACATTCTTTATAGTTAGTTAGAAATCTCCTAGATATATGACAATTCCAGAATGTAAGTTAAATCTTGGACTTATCCAGAATAAATAGATAGTTTCCACATCAGGGAAGCTCCCTTATCTTGGAAGCCATCTTTGATAGTATGTTAAAGGGATTTTCAGATGAATTGTATAGCAGCGTTATTTTCTTGTAATTTCTTCATTTTGGGTCCAAAAATTAATAGCTTTACACAATTGGAAAGCTCTTGAAATTCATATTTTTAGAATACAATATTTTTAAAATTGATAAATGAACAAAGAATTAATTCACAGAATTAAATAAAATTATTGGCTCATCCTTAAACAAAATGAACCTTTTTTTGTTGTATTTTTCCCCTTTTAAATAGTATAGTTTTGATATTTAAAATATTTTACAAAAGCTGTTAAATTTGATATAAAATTCAGTAAAATAGACTGGAAAAATAAAAACACAGAGGTGAGTTTAATAGAGCTCATATTTCCAGATTTTTCGGCCTGCATTAGCTTCTGCCTTCAAAGATGGCTGTCTTAAACTGTGTTATCACTGCCTATGACATCACATGGAAAATATCTATAAGAAATCTTTAAGAAATCTGGCAATTTCATTATGTCAGTTAATTTTGGGATAAATTCTCCATAGTAAATGTTAATTCTACCAGACATCTGGTAATTTCAGGATGTTCGTAAATTTAGGATAAATTCTTCAGAATTAGTGAGGAAGCTCCTAGGTTGGGCAATTCCAGAATGTAAGTTAAATATGAGATACACATGTAAATTCTCAAAGATAATTGAGAAATCTTCCAGACAACTGGCAATGAGAAATCTTCAAGACATGCAATGAGAAATCTTCCAGACATCTGGCAATGAGAAATCTTCCAGACATCTGGTAATTCCAAAATATTAGTTAAAACTGGGGATAAATTCTCAGATTGTAGAAACTCACAATGCGGGCAACTCGATAATACGGCCATTTTATATTACGGCCAATTTTCTCGGTCCCGAACAGTTTACTATTTGATTCTATATACTTGAAACTAAAAAATGCGGGCAACTGGCTATTGCGAATTACGGCCATGAGTTTCGGTCCCGAACTGGCGTCTAAGCGATAAACGAAACTGACTAATGCGGCCAAGGGAAATAACTTTTATCGACTGTTGCCAGACTGGGTGCGTGAATTTTACTACCATGCAGCGCAGCCTATTCATAGACATCCATCAGCATATCGTACACCAGTCTGTGTTTACTTAGAGGTGGCCGACATTTTGACACTTTCTTTTGTTTAGACTGCATTTCACAAAGGATCAACAGAAATCATAGGCATGTGTCAGTTAATTACAAAAAAACAAAGAGACATCCAGGACGACATTGAGTCTCAGCAGATCAAAGTGATGGCAGCTGCCAAACAGAGCACAATCACTCAGTTTTTTAAGTAAACACTAACACAAACCTCTGTGTAAATAAGGACATTGTTTGTTGTTTTATTTTTATTGATTTACAGGTTAATAGATTGTAGTTTAAAAGTGTACAAAATCAACTAAAATAAATAATACTGAAAAAAATGAAAGTGTTCTACATTTTATGAATCATAATGCATATTTTATTATTGCTTTAAACTACTACTATTATACTAACAAACAAAATATGATATTGGTTTAAACACAAATATAAAGTATACAACACGTATATAAAAAGAATATAAACACACATGTAGTTGATTATGTCAAAGGGGCATAACTTGTTACAGCTTATATCAAAACTCGCTATTAAGGCCACTTTTGGGACCGGCCTTAATAGCGAGTTTCTACTGTAATTACACTTATTATTCCATTAGCTTCTAAGGATTGAGATGGAAATTGACAAAAACTCTTTAATTTATGAGAAATCTTTTGAGAAGTATCATGAATGGTTTTATAATCATTACAAATATTGTATTTGCCTTTTTGACAGTGTAGAGCAAAGATTGAAATAGGCCAAACCAGTCACGTTTAATGCTAACACTCTTTGCTTTCCTTTTCAAATATGAAATTGAAATCACACTCTCTTTTTTATTGTGATACCCAATCTTATATGGAATATATTTAGTAGTTTCTTTAAACCTATGTAATTTGCAAATGAAAAAATATATTCTTGAGTTTTAACAAAAGTTTTCTTTTTTTTAACTTTTCATCTTCTCTGAAGATGTATCCTCTTTTTTTGCTTTCCATCGTTTGTATTTGATGACATGCAGATGGTGACCATGGCCCCATTGTCTGCCTTTGATGGCAGTCAGATGGTGACCATGGCCTTATTGTCTGCCTTTGATGACATTCAGAAGGTGACCATGGCCCCATTGTCTGCCTTTGATGACATTCAGAAGGTGACCATGGCCCCATTGTCTGCCTTTGATGACATTCAGAAGGTGACCATGGCCCCATTGTCTGCCTTTGATGACATTCAGAAGGTGACCATGGCCCCATTGTCTGCCTTTGATGACATTCAGAAGGTGACCATGGCCTTATTGTCTGCCTTTGATGACATTCAGAAGGTGACCATGGCCCCATTGTCTGCCTTTGATGACATTCAGAAAGTGACCATGGTCTTATTGTCTGCCTTTGATGACATTCAGAAGGTGACCATGGTCTTATTGTCTGCCTTTGATGACATTCAGAAGGTGACCATGGCCCCATTGTCTGCCTTTGATGACATTCAGAAAGTGACCATGGCCCCATTGTCTGCCTTTGATGGCATTCAGAAGGTGACCATGGTCTTATTGTCTGCCTTTGATGACATTCAGAAGGTGACCATGGCCCCATTGTCTGCCTTTGATGACATTCAGAAGGTGACCATGGCCCCATTGTCTGCCTTTGATGACATTCAGAAAGTGACCATGGCCTTACTGTCTGCCTTTGATGACATTCAGAAGGTGACCATGGCCCCATTGTCTGCCTTTGATGGCATTCAGAAGGTGACCATGGTCTTATTGTCTGCCTTTGATGACATTCAGAAGGTGACCATGGCCCCATTGTCTGCCTTTGATGGCATTCAGAAGGTGACCATGGTCTTATTGTCTGCCTTTGATGACATTCAGAAAGTGACCATGGCCCCATTGTCTGCCTTTGATGACATTCAGAAGGTGACCATGGTCTTATTGTCTGCCTTTGATGGCAGTCAGAAGGTGACCATGGTCTTATTGTCTGCCTTTGATGACATTCAGAAGGTGACCATGGCCTTATTGTCTGCCTTTGATGACATTAAGAAGGTGACCATGGCCCCATTGTCTGCCTTTGATGGCAGTCAGATGGTGACCATGGCCTTATTGTCTGCCTTTGATGACATTCAGAAAGTGACCATGGCCTTATTGTCTGCCTTTGATGACATTCAGAAGGTGACCATGGTCTTATTGTCTGCCTTTGATGACATTCAGAAGGTGACCATGGCCCCATTGTCTGCCTTTGATGACATTCAGAAGGTGACCATGGCCTTATTGTCTGCCTTTGATGACATTCAGAAAGTGACCATGGCCCCATTGTCTGCCTTTGATGACATTCAGAAAGTGACCATGGCCCCATTGTCTGCCTTTGATGACATTCAGAAAGTGACCATGGCCCCATTGTCTGCCTTTGATGACATTCAGAAAGTGACCATGGCCTTATTGTCTGCCTTTGATGACATTCAGAAAGTGACCATGGCCCCATTGTCTGCCTTTGATGACATTCAGAAGGTGACCATGGCCCCATTGTCTGCCTTTGATGGCAGTCAGATGGTGACCATGGCCCCATTGTCTGCCTTTGATTGCAGTCAGATGGTGACCATGGCCTTATTGTCTGCCTTTGATGACATTCAGAAAGTGACCATGGCCCTATGTCTGCCTTTGATGACATTCAGAAGGTGACCATGGCCTTATTGTCTGCCTTTGATGGCAGTCAGATGGTGACCATGGCCTTATTGTCTGTCTTTGATGACATTCAGAAGGTGACCATGGCCCCATTGTCTGCCTTTGATGACATTCAGAAGGTGACCATGGCCCCATTGTCTGCCTTTGATGACATTCAGAAAGTGACCATGGCCCTATGTCTGCCTTTAATGACATTCAGAAGGTGACCATGGCCTTACTGTCTGCCTTTGATGACATTCAGAAAGTGACCATGGCCCCATTGTCTGCCTTTGATGACATTCAGAAGGTGACCATGGCCCCATTGTCTGCCTTTGCTGACATTCAGAAAGTGACCATGGCCCCATTGTCTGCCTTTGATGACATTCAGAAAGTGACCATGGCCCCATTGTCTGCCTTTGATGACATTCAGATGGTGACCATGGCCCCATTGTCTGCCTTTGATGACATGGTCCCAAGAATGTCACAACCAGTCATTGTTGCTTTTGTAAATTTCCCAATATGTTTAGTTGCCATAAACAGGAATTACCAATCTTTCAATTATTATTAACAAAATAAAATGAATATGCATATTAATGTTTATGTAATGTTTTTTTCCTATTGTTCAGTACATATTTTTAATTTTAATTTTTTATAAAATGGACTATAGCCACAGAATATAGTGCATTATAGGATCAAAACATGGTTTGCACTTATTTTGATAATGAAAACTCATCACGTATATCACTTTTAAGAGAGCAGTTAATGCACGTCACAGTCTGGTTGAAATATTTTATATCCAGGTCTTCGGCTGACTTGCTGTGCACCGGTAGTTCCACGCAGACATTTGTCTGGGATCTTCCTTCACAAGTAGCAGCTTAGTATCACTATTTATGCCTTTAAATATGTTGCTGCTATGTATTTCGTATAACAAAGCCAAAACCAACTACCGGTACATAAGGTAAATGCGAATCGAGAATATGCAGAATGCTTGGTTTCTTTTGCAGTATTGGACGCTATCAAGTGAACACATTTTATGTCGTATGAAGTTAAGTCGAGAAGATGTAAAACAAATTTGATGTCATATATTTGCATTTTTATTCCTACATTATTTTTCCAGCAATAAACAATGTTTAAACTTTATTTGTTGTTTTTATGTCATTCTGCAAGGAGGTTATCAGACCTTATCAGACCTTAACTTAGTAAAAGTAAGATTTACATCTGCAAATCTGTGTCCTGCAGAGGGGACACCCGTTGCTGACTTGGAACTCCCTTGCCACTGCCCATGTGGGTTCAAGTGTTGATCCTGCTCAAACTTTCATTTGGGGAGGTCTTAGCCGACTCGCTGAATGACTGTGGTTTAACATTGACATTAGACTGGGGTCTTGCTCCATCAGTAATAAAATAGCTAAAGCAACCACAGTTAAATTGGTGTGATGATTCTCCATGAAACCAATTTAATGTTCTTGTATCCCACATTTATCCTCTCACTGTATGAGTCCCTTTCAGGGTGAAAGACTTAATGTAGGGAGGTCTTCCATAAAATTTGCCGTGCTTCATTGGTTAAAAGATTCCTAATTTACCATGTCACATGACGTAATAAACACTCAAGTCGGTCCATACTGCCGACCGACCGTTCCAAGGCGGTAACTGTCGGGTTTGCTCTTTATGTTAAATGACTCATCGCAGATTTGTTCCTACCCATACATTTGACTTGCATGTGAATACCTTTGTCCTGTGCCTTATCAAATTTTTGTATATGTTGCAATGCTCACAGGACTTTGTTATATATATTCTTAGAATAAGTACTTTTTGTGAACATTCAATTAATCTACACCTATACAACTAATTTTCTTTGAAAAAAAAACACTCTTGCATTATTAGACTTCAGTGGTCTTCCGACATGTAGCCTACTGTGCATTTTACTTATGTAAAAGATAAATACCAAAAAATGGCAGCTCCTCAGGTAGAGAATCAGCTCATCAGAATCATTTCCAAGGCCACAACATTCCGACATCGTACAGAATGCTAGTGGTAGTATTAATCTTTCTATTTACACCCAAGCCCATATAAAAGTAGTTCTATGACTAGTCGGCCTGATGTCAGAAAAATATGACTATCAAAGCATGCTCTTCACATTGTACAATGAAACTAGAACCTCATCTGCTTTAAGTGAACTCTTTTTCCATCACAGACAAAGCTGAAAGATTTTTGGCGATCCTGTAAACTCCAACAACAACACAAGCAAAGCATAACCATGCAGATCTGTTTAGACCTCTGTTTTATTGTTTATTGGACTAAACTTACACGATACACCTTATGTCTTGGTTATTAATGAACTTGTCTTTCTTCACATGAGGTTCTCTGTTTTGATGCTTGCTAAATTCTTATTTCCAAATAGTTTCCGTGTTATCCTGTTTGAAAGATTGTATTTTTAGGATGGAAAAATTAAACATTTTATACTGATTAAAAGCTATTTTAGCTTTATCTGAAGGCACAGCATTGTCAGTACATGTATTTGGTAAATGATAAGGAGAAAATATATTGTTTGTCACATCAGTTCACAAAGTAACAGCACAATCACTGGTCACCTTTAGAATAACAATTCTTTGAAAAATAAGGGAATGGCAATATCATAATCAAAATAATCATATAAACTTATTTACAAAGAATAAAATCTATTTACGAATGCCTGTTTGATTTGATCAGTGAAAGGTCTTGTTGTACGTAGTGAACTATATTAAGACTAGAACGTGTTCATATTTTTGTATTTGAATCATGTGTTGATATTAGGTGTAACAGTAAAACTATTAAACCGCACAGTATGAAACAAATTGAAAAACATGTTTTGAATTAAGTTTGCGTTCGTTTTGTTTATAAAGTTACTTTAAAGTTATAATTTGTAATTTATTTTTAAGTAAAACAGTCATGTCAGATCTTTTCCATCGACAAGAATGAAACTTGACCTTTAACTGCAAGATATAAAAAGTAAAAGTCAAAATCTTCTTTTCAAGTATCTATAGTAAGATACTTCTAAACTTGCTATGCTATGATTAAACTATAAAAAGCAAGGTTCGTTTTGTTCATTGAAAATGTTAAGACATGAACTAATAAAGACATTGCAAACAAAGTCCTTTGATATTTTTGTGTATTTTCAGTGTATTTTTAATTTTATCTAAACATGACACACACTTCAAAGGATTTCAAAGTACCATATGGAAGAAGCATTATAATTTATGAACTACACTACAGCAATATGGTTGATTATTGCATTATTTTATTTTATTTTGTCAAGGATTAATTCTTGTAATTCTTTCTCAATCTGTTTCTTATAAATAATTTTTTCTCATCAGGTGATCCATTTGAATTATGTAACAAAAACAATATAAGACTAGAGAATATTTTTGTCTTGCAAGTTCTATCTAAAATAATACTTGTGTTCAACATTGCACATACATCAGATGCCATGTAATATTTATGAGTTGTTTTTGTAGCTTCTGGGGACAAAATCTAAAGTGTGTAACAGAACAAGCTAAATAAATTAGAATGAGCGATGCAAATGTCAAATATATGTGATGTTTTTTGTCACTTTCTCTGTGGGTGTTGTTTATTTATTTATGAATTTGTCAGCGATCTGTTTTTTTGTATTATACAATTGTTCTGAATATATAAACATATTTCCAGGAAACTGTAGTTGGAATAAATTGTCTTAGAAACTGATATATAATGTATTTGCAGTGTTTTTGAATTTGATTTATGTTCTGTAAAATTCACTTAAGCAGCAAATTATGTCTATAAATATTGTCCTTATGTAGATTATGACAGACTTACATCGTATGTCAGAGTAATGTTTTGATTCAAGTTTTGTGTGAAGACATCTAATTGACACCAGATGCATTGTGTTCTTAAACTATTTTAAGTATTATTCACAAAATTGCTAAAATAATAACACTTATGTTTTATTGAGGAAATAATAACACTTATGTTTTATTGAGGAAATAATAACACTTATGTTTTATTGAGGAAATAATAACAATTATGTTTAATTGCTAAAATAATAACACTTATGTTTTATTGAGGAAATAATAAAACTTATGTTTTATTGCTAAAATAATAACACTTATGTTTTATTGAGGAAATAATAACACTTATGTTTTATTTATATATTTTATTATTCAGTGCCTATGAAGTGTACATACTAAATTTAAGGCTCATTTTATCCAGTGATGTAAACATTGTTCTATTTTATACAGGAAATTAATAATGGGTTAATCCATAGGTGCCATTTGCTAACAAACAATCAATTGTTAAATTTGTTCTTAAATGACTTATGTCAGTTTGCCTGTACTGCATTTTCCAAACATGAATGAATATTAAAACACTTATCTGAAACAATACACAATATAAGCATATTTATATTTATTATTTAAGCCTGTTATAATGAGTAAATTAAATAGTAAATAAGTAAATCTCATCCTTTGTGGACATTATTTTTAAATTACATCACTACTTTCTTTTAATGACACAATACTTTATCTAAGAAAACATTACATGTAGTGCTTGGACATATTTTTATTCAAATAGAGTGTGTTTCTTTTTATTGCTTTCATTTGAAAAACCCTCAAGAAGTGCAAGGTTAGGGCTCTTTAAAACTGGTTTAGGCACTCCAGTCAGTCCCTTTTGCCGACTGACTGTCTCAAAGCAGTAACTGTTAGGTTTGCTCTTTTTGCCTTAATGACTCCCCCCAATATTGTTATTTAACATTTGGCTTGCATGTGAATACCTTTGTCCTGTGCTTTTTCTTCAAATTTTGGTATATGTTGCAATGCTCATAGGACTTATTTATATTTAAACTTAGGTCATATTTTCTTATTGAAAACAATTTAATATTCTGTGATTTTTATTTTCCTTGAATTCTTGTTCCATTGAAATATATATAAACATGAATTAAATATTTGAAGTTGTTTTACAACTGTCATAGATTTTGGTTTTCATAACACCAAACCTCATTCGTTTTGTAATACACATTAAATATGTAATATTCAAAAGCTCCTTGCAAATACTTATGACATTTTTTGTCAATTTACTGGAAGTAACATTAGTTTATCTTAACTAATACCTATAATAATGTGATCATATAGTGTTTTCTGCACATATTTATTTATTTTATAGAGTCTGTAAACTTGATTTATGTTTTAAAAACAGAGTTAAGCAGCAAATTAAGCCAATAAATAAGATTTTTATGTAGATGGTTACAAATTTATAGCAAATGTTAGAGAAACAAGTCATGTTTTATGTGTAAAAACATCTGGTATGCACTGCAGACATTATGTGAATGACTCATAAAATATTTTTGCCACTATCTTGCCACACTAATATAAGTCCATAAATGCTGAAGTTGAGGCATGTTTTGTCCAGAGACATGAACATTTTCTGTCATTTTAATACATTAAATTTTAGTAAGAAGTTTAATTATTAATTATAATTAATTGTTGCGATCTGTGAGAGCCATTCTCTAACAAATAAACACTTTCTGAATTAAGTGACTTATATAAAACAATGACAACAATACTGACTTTACTGGAGTAGAACAAAATATTTTAGTTATTTTCATATTGTTAAGAAATAAAAAAATGCAAATCTGTTTGATCATGTTTCTATATAAGAGATTACCAGACATTGGAGATTTAAGGGACGGTAGGGGTTTGTATGCCTTGGACAATTGATGGAAGTGGTTATGTCTGCCTTGAAAAATTCTGATGATTCTGTCCATCTTAAACTATTTTTGAGACAGATTCTATGCCAAAATGATAAAGGATTTTGTCCAGGTTATTTTCAAGCCCCCCTTATCTTAACAATGCCAAGTTTGGGTGTTCATAAAACCAAACCTCATTAGTTTTGTAATAAAAATACACAATTTACATAAACAGAAGCTTCTTGCTAGCAAATATTTATGATCAGACCTGGTAGTACAATTGGTTGAGCATCAGCTCCAGGAATGGGAGGCCCCGGGTTTGATCCGGGTCTGCGAAATGCCAAAGTTGTTCAAAATGATAGAGGTAATGCCACCTTGCTAATGCTCAAGGAAATATAAGGGTAGTTCCCGACTGGTTGGCCCATTGTCAGGATAATGTGACTGGGTGTGGTATCATGCATGCTATACACAGTGAAGGCAGCACTATGTCAAATGGTCCATGTCGCAAAGATAACTAAAATACTGTTGGTGGAACAAACAAATATTTATCAAGTTGTTTTTTGCATATACTGTTAGTAAAAAAATTCATAACTAATTGAAACCCTTGAAACTTCAGAATGAACACACTCACTCTTGTTTTGATTAATGTTTAATATCATATTCAAACAGGGTGTTTTTATTTGATCATTTATTTCCTCATGTTAATAAATTTAATATTTATTCTTAAAATGCCTTTAAGGCAGCAAATTAAATAGATAGGTATCATTTTTTTCTGTGGACAGTAATGCATTTATTTCCATCGGCAGAGAACCTAGTAACATTTCTAATATTTAGCCCTTGGGTAAGAAGAGATTAATTTTACAGATGAGCCATGTTTATCCATAGTTGAAAATTATTCTCAGGTATAAATTTACTGTTTTAGCAGTTGGATATAAGAAAATAAGAGGATAGTAAAGGGATATATCATTTAGTCTTGTTACAGTTGCACAAATATTATTCTTTACAGATACTTAATTATGTTTTTTTTCCATTTGCTCAAGCCTAGACATCTGTGGACATCAGGCAAAGCTTAAAATCATTTTGTAAAACATTTACGACTGTTGAATTGTAGCTGTTTTATTTTTTTTTTATTAATGTTGCACTTTTATGATGTGAACAAAACAATGGAAAAAATAGAACTTTCATTTAATCTATTTAAATTCTGGTGGCAACTGCACATGCCAAATGCAATCTTTATAAAAAATTCTTTAATTAAAGAGCTGTTAGTGCTTCAAGAAATCTAAAAAATAAGTCAAATTATACTCAATAATTCCAAATACAATCTCTAAAACATAACTCTTTGTCCTCTTTTCACCTACAATTGTCAAACCCAGATAGCATCTTATATTCATGAAATTAGTTTTTTTTTCAATAAATTTGAATTATGTGACATAACATCTTAGACGACTTTGAGACTTTGAGAGATGTACATGTGGTCTGTATAACATGGTTTGCCATATATTATAGAGTGTTTATTCATACATTCTCCAGAAAAACTTGTACATTGACATCACTAAGTTTTATAGAACCAAATCACTATCTATGCAAGAATATATGACAAAGACCTATGAGCACTGCAACATATACCAAAATTTGGATAGGCACAGGACAAAGGTATTCACTTGCAAGCCAAATATAAAAGTAAGAACATATCGATGATGAGTCATTTAACAAAAAGAGCCAACTTTTACTTTCTTTCAACTCAAATTGACAGAAATATTTCATAGCATTTGTAATTTCGTTTAATATTGTTAAATTGTTATTTTCAAAGTCCTTAGCAGAAAATTATAGCTATAATTATTTCAAACAGTAAATTACAAATGTAGACTGCTTATAAGATCAATGTTGAGTGTACAAAACAGACATTGTTATAAAGTTTTAAGCTTTGCTTTTTAAATATTAGATCAACTGACATTGTTTAACGTTATGCATGAGCAGTCGTCTATGATTTGATTGCATGTTCATTCCTAAAGTTAAAATTATATACATTGCTACTTTAAGGTGCTTAATGTCTGTTTTTGCTTTTTTCCTTCAGCTCAGATTGGACGGATATGTTTCACAGCATTTGTAATTTAGTTTAATTTGTTATTTTAATGTGCTTTAGTAGAAATTCAAAGCTATGAATATTTTATTAAAAAAGTGATAATCTAGAACTGCATATAAGGTCAGTGTTGTGTGAACAAAACATTGTTATAAATTTTTAAACTTTTTAAACTTTTTAAAATTAATCAAAATTTAAAAAAATAAATAAAAAATTCATTGCTCTTGTTTGCAGAAAAGATGATTTATCTTTATTCAGTGAAATGTGTTAACATTACACAAGAGCAGTTGTCTTTGGTTTGATTACATGTTACTTTCTTAAAAATAAATCCTTGTTTATGTGTTGCAATTTTAAGTTGAAAAATAACTGCATGTGCTTATTACACATTTTAGTCATGTTTCGATCAGTTATTGATGAACAGACAAACAATAAATAAGCTTTAAAATGTTGGACTATTTGTTTTATGTTAACAGGTTAATACAAACTACAAATTAGTTTTTTGGACATGTGGTAATAATTCTGAAAAGACATATGATGATATTATAATTCACTCTCTTAAAAAACAATACAATAATATGACGACGGCTAAACTGCTGACTTTATTTCTCTGGCAGCTCCTAAATATAACAATGAAAGCAAGACTGTCAATCCTTTCATAATATTAGTGCACTATGGTTAGGAGAATTTTCTTCCGTAACACCACACCATATGCCCTAATATTACAATGTCTTTTTTGCCTCTAAGCCATTTACAAATTCAGATTAATTCTGACTGACATACACATGAACTGTAGGTATTGTTTTCTCATATTCTTATTGGATATTCTTGTTCATGCTCATCCATTCTATTTTTGTATTAATTTCTTCCCAAAGGTCCAACTTAGATATTTTAATACATTGCTGGATTTGTTTTGATAAGAGATAATAGTCATTTTTCTTATTTTATCTCTTAATGAAATAGGTTTTGGAGGAAACAAATAGACTAAATGCAAACAGTTTTTCTTACATGTATAGACATTTGTCAGTATTTCTAGTTTAAAAAGTGTTGCATTTAGGGTTTAGCTTACTGCATGTAACTAGTTTATTCCTCTCCACATGAATTATGTTTTGCATTAATTAAGTTCAAAGTTGTTTTTTTCTGAACATAAACCAGTTATAAAAATACAGAATTAATTAATGTTATGCAAAAGTTAATGTAAAACCACTAGCACCAAGCATACTATTTTAAACAAAAACTACCAAGTTAGAATTTATTTTAGTCTGTCATCGAAAAACACAAAGGACAATACAATATAATAATGCTCTAAAAATAAGAAGAAACTTAACAAAACTAGTTCAAATGACTATAACTATAAAACTTAACAAATAAGTTTTTTTAAGAACGACAACTGTTTTTGCTTAGTGAACAAAGAAAAACTGAGTTTACTCCAAATATTGTTTATCCTATTGAGCAATGAAATTCAGTTTGCTGCAAATAAAACTTATTTAAATCTATAAAAGAGCTTTTAAAGAAAGACATTCCTAGTTCACTTGAAAACAAATGAAATTGTGGCATAGATAAGGGGAAAAAACGTTATTAACTAACTATAATTTAATAATTCGGCATGTGTCTTTAGGAAACATAGCCTTAACTTCAAAATAAAACATTATTTCAAGTACAGAATTCATATGATATATTACATTCTGCTTATTTCGTCAGTTACATATATGTGAGGTTGATCTAAATACTAACTAAAATAACGTATAAAATATCATCTATTGTTTTTCAGGTACACCCTGTTCCTATCTATTATACATTGACTTTAACCATTGTATATGAAAGTGGGACAGTGTGGGCTCTTTACTTGCTATTTAATGTTTGCTTTCAAACAAAAGCATGGCAACACATTTGTCATATTATTACCAAAGAGACATTTTTAGATTTCGATTCTCTTGTAACTCACATTTTGCAGTTAATCTTATCACTATAAAGTTATTTTTTTTCAATAAGGGTATTGTATGCGAATAATTAAGTTCTAGTGTATAGTTGTGTACAACTAAGCAGCCTCGACAATAGACAATTTAGCTAAGAAAGCCATAAGAAAACCATTTGCTATAAAACGTACCATAAACAGGGGTAACATACAAACTCTCATTTAAGCTTCCACCAGGAATAAGTGTACAAGCTTTCTTGTTTCTCATTAACCATTAAGAGTAAATGTGTTTTGTGACCTAAATGGCTCTTTGGTGCATTTGGTGTTTTACAAAAAGGATTAAATTCTTATACTAGAAGTTTTAGGAGATGTATAAAGTCAGGACAAATAAATGAATGTCATGTTGCAGAGGATCATACTTTATTTACAAAAGTTGCTATGTCAGCAAACTCATGAAGTGCACCAAATAAATGCTTTAATATATTTAATGTTCATAAAGGATATGTTGTGTGTTTTTGCTGATTTTTCTAAGTGACTTGCACAAACAAGCTCTGTTACATGATTTCATTTTTGCTTTTGCTGCCTTGAAAAACTGCCAAATATTTTGCTTTCTTGATAAAATAAGCCACTTGATACTTAAGTCCAAGATTAAACTGTAAAAAACCCACAAAAGAACAATTAATGGAAGGTGTTGTAAAAAGATAAAGTTAAAAATATTAAGTCGCAGATAATTCAAGTTATAAAATAAAATTAAGATGTAATTCAAATCATATGTTGATTACATTGTTGAATATTGTTATTAAGCTCCAAATTTTATGGCTGAAGTAATTGCAATCTCCATTCTAGTGATACAATTTATGATCGCCTTTGTGTTGTTTCCCATTAGGCAAAGTTGGAAGTAATGAAACAATTGCAATATTGGTTGTCGTGTGTTATAAAACTAAATATCTATTAGTCTGGGAAATGAATATATCTCATGCAATTCAATATTGTTGTAAGTTTAAATATGTTTGTACTCAATAGTGCAGTTTAATTAAATATAAGCTATAGTTAATATAAATTTGGTCTCAGCTGCATTTAGAAGAACTTTTAATAAGAAGCATCTCATAGTTACATACTTATAGAGTTAATATTGTAAGGCTTGGGGATGAACGATTCCTCGAATCACGGTAAAGTCTGCTTACATAGGTTTATCCAATCAATGCATGCTCAGTGCACATATTGAACGGTTAGCAAATAAGTTTGTGATACTCTTCGTGAGCAGTTGAGTTCGATGTTGATAGAAACTGCTGAACAATCAATAGAAAGTTTCCAGATCAGGGAAGATCCCTTATCTTGGCAGCCATCTTTGATGGCAACTTCATGGATCTTTTAGATGAATTGTAAAGAAGTGTTAATGTTTTTATTTTCTTGTAATTTCATCGTTGTGGTCAAAATTTAAAAGCTATACACCGTTGAAAAGCTTTGAAATTCATATTTTTAAAATACATTTTTTTTTTAAATAGATAAATGTACAAAGAATATGTACACAGAAATAAATAAAACTATTGGCTCATCCTTAAACAAAATAAACAGTGTACATTTTGGGATTGTATTTTTTTACCTTTTTAAATTATCAAAATATAGTTTTGATATTTAAAATATTTCATGAAACCTGTTAAATTTGATATAAAATTCAGTAAAATAGACTAAAAAAACACAGCACATATTTCCAGATTTCGGCTTCCATTAGCTTCTGCCTTCAACGATGGCTGCCTTAAACTGTCTTATCAGTGCCTATGACATCACATTGAAACTATCTATTCTCGATTTCGAAATTACGAAATCTCGCGCAAACTAGCTTCGCGAGATTTGAGGTCAGGGGTGTTCCATTTATGTGCTTGCATGTAAACATAGAGCAGCTGACTTACTTTCGTTCCTTCTTCATGCACAAAAAGAGGGACAAAGTGAATTAAAATGATAACCAAATCAGCAGAACTTATATTTATATGTTTAAAATGAATTGTACTCGCTTAGATAATTTTATTTTGCTATGGGACAGAACGATTTATGCTGTGCTGAAGGTTGTAACCTTGAGAGATCTCGAGGTGCCACATGCAATTTTCCTAAAGATTCCTAAAGATTACAAGCTAAGACCTGCGTGGCTGACTAAATGGAGAAATGGATACGTTGTCGTATAGCCTTTTAGTTCTAAGCAAAATTCAAATTATCTTTCAAATTATGTCATTTTGAAATTTTGGAGTCACCCCATCCCCCATCGCCAAGTCAAGAAAAAAATGGTTTAAAGTGCTAAGTAGTTTAAAGTGCCAAGTATATTTTCCCATAGACCAGCAGTAAGAAAGGTCTCAAGATGACAATCAAAAGAAATCATGCTGGTAAGCTAATTTCTTTTGATTAGCACCCCACCCCCGCCCCGCCCCACAAACAGGCAAAACTAACCAGAAAGCCCTCTTTTATTAAGGTTATTTTGATTTCAAATAAAGTGAATTGTGTACATGAAACTCTTCTAATAAAATTCTGTTTGTGGTTGAAGAAGAAAAAATGTTTATATTTATATATTCCTTGAGTAATCTGATATCATTTGTGGTTGACTAAAAAACTCGAGTGAACATTGGAGCGGGAGTCTGTCTGCATGCAAAATTATGCAACACAAATAATGTTTATGTTTAATCACAAACATGTATTCTGTTTTGCAGTCTGGTACACTGGAAGACTGCACACAGCTCGACCTAATCTCCACTTGTTAGCTTAGATAAAGGTCATACTGTAATTTCTGATAGTTAAAATGTTGTACTGCTTAGAAATGCGGAACAACACTATGAAAAAGTAAAAATAATTGCAAATTTTATCAGTGCCAATATTTTTTTCTCTTGCATATTTCAATATCAATCTACATAGAAAATAAAAGTTCAGTTATCACAATATATTAGGAAGGCTTAGGGATCTGGTAATTTTGCAGAAAAAATTAACAAAATTATTGTTTCCTGCCAGCACAAATTTCGTTATTGATTTTTTGTTTATAAATAATTAGAATCAATATATATTTATGTACTGGAGGAGCAATAACATATATAAATCAAAATCAAAATGTTCAAAATTAACTGATTCCACAACTTGTAATCTATTTTAGACTGCATTTTACACGGATGAATTTCAAAACATAAACTTTATTCAAATCCTTTATCCATCATTCACTGTATGTGTTATGTCCATTAATGTCTGTAAAAATGGATCACTCTGAATACTTTGTGTTGTAGGGATTCCAAGCTAATTGGCTAGCCATGTTACTTTATGATTTCTCTTTCCTTTAATTGACAGGACAATATGTCTTAGTCTTAGTAGGACAATATGTCTTAGTACTGTATTCAGGTCTCTATTTGTCATCTGCATGGTTTCCCTGTATGAGAGTGGAAGGCATATCTGTATAAATATAAAATGGAAATATATCATTAAATGTAAACAAAATTGTTAAACTGTCACTGTATGCAAACATTTAATGTCTGGTTGGGGCGATCAAAAATTTAATTACTTATAATAACCCTTTACCCCATATGTATGGGTTTTATCGCGTGTGTGATCAGTGTAGAACCAGATTAGCCGGAACATCCATTTGCTTTTGATCCATTATGTTATTTCTGTACAAGATGCAACCAGTGTAGATCAAGATCAGACAGCACCAATGTGTCAGCAGATCTGGATCTACACCGGTCGCATAAAGCAATAAACATGTATATATGGAGTAAAGGGGAAGCCTGGATAATTTAAAATATATAAGATCTACAAATTTTTTCACATAAGTGAAAGAATTTAAAAAAATTCGAGCCTCTACTGTTGTCTTTTTCTACCGGATTGGACCACAAGTGGTAAGTTTACTGCTTGGTGTAGTTAACTTGTTTACTTTCTTTAAGGATTGGTTTGCTTTGACAACATTGTCAGATTTGTATTACAGCAAACTTTCAGTTACATAATAACACTTGTTTTCTAAATCAATGTCTCGCCATTGCGAGAGTAAGAAACAAGTTTATAACATGCGTTCAATTCAAACAGTGTAATCGTCGTCAGGTCAATCAAGTCATTTTGGTTGCACCCAAATCGTGCGCAATTTACAAGCGAGTTCCTTTTTTTAAACGGATACAACACAACTACTTATAAGTGAATTCTCTGCATCATCAGATCTCTTCCGTTTCTTAGGCATAACCCTTCTATTTCAAGTGTATGTTATCGAAATATTACGGGAAATGTTGTGTTTACATGTAGATTCAGCTGTCGTATATAACTCAGTATGCGCGCGCAACCCCACTGACCTACTTATTCCCGGACCGCGGTCTGAAATTTCGAAAAGGTCAATACATACAGAAGTAAATTACAAATTGCGGATGACATCTGTTTTGGGTGACAACTGATACAAAATAACTGTATTCATCATATTTAGCCTCACAGTTAATATTGTGTCCTACTGCTCCCTCTTTTAACGTATTATGCCTATTGTGTTATGATATTGTTATGATAAAGAAGTAACCATTTTACAGATAAAATATAAAAGTCTCAAATCTATATAATGCTGTCATAGAAATATTACTCTGCGGCTATACATATACACATGACATACATGTTTTTCGTACCTTATTATTACATTTCCAGAACTTTTCACCAGATTTTGTTACTTGTTGATGTTTTACCTGAATTCTCGTGCACATTCAGACAACGGTTTCCTCTGTTATGTAATTTATGTCAGAACATTCAATGTCTTGATTACACAAATATTTATTGCTTGACCCAATGACAGTGTAAAAAATCCGAAATTAAATCTTGAGAAATAACATGCTTAAAAGAAATGAAGCGATGATTGAGTGTCTTCGGTGGCTTTTTCTTTTTCTTTTAATGTTGATCGCAAAGTAACCATCATTTTTAAAAATGTTTTCAAATGTGTCTGTTATAACCGTTATTATTAAAAAAGATTTTTGCGATATTAATATGACAATTGGTTATAGAGTTAAAAGATAAATAGGAGAATTCTAAGTATATTCTTGAGAAGTAATGTGCATTTGCAATAGGCCTTTATATTTATGTAAGTTAATACATACATTAAAGCAGAAGTACTTTTGACTGAAAACATAACGGTAGTATTATGTGTGGATATAATTACAGACACTTCCACAAGTATTTTGTACATTTTTGTCGCAGTCACATGGGCTTTGATCTTTGCGAGTCTTGGGGAGTTCTGAGACGATACTGTCGATTTATAATATTGCATCTTTTTCTGTTGTCACAAGTCTTCTGGGTTGCATATTTAAAGCATTGATTTTAGAATTCTCTCATCTCAGGCGAATAATGTACACAAATCTGGTGGCATTTGCATTGTAATATTTAGTGAAATTTTACTTATATTTGATATATTAAAACTCAAATTGTAGTTACTGATACAAGTAAAATGATATATACTTTCTGCTGATTAATTACATTTTAACAAAATTGTTTCCAATGATATTGTTTTAAAGGATTGTATTATTTTAATAGTAGTATTATATTTGCAAACTAAGCAATTTATTTACATTTCTATTGCATTTTTCGTGAATTATTTTCCAGGATTTGCGAATAAGATAACCTATTAAACTATTACAGATAGAAGCTAGAAAAACACTATCAGCATCATGTTGGGGAAGATGCTTGCTTACATCAATGCAGAAAGTTGATTAAATGTGTTTCCTCGGGTATTTCATCGGTATTGAATTTATTGTTTAATCCATGTGTACTAAGACATTGTACTGCCTACTTCGACTACATAATTAGCTTTTTTGTTTCCTTTTGAAAATGGTTAAAGTTATTGGAATAAAAACTGTTGTTTTGTTGAGTGGAATGAAACAAATTCATGGATTTAGCATTTATTTAAGAATATGAATTTGCTTTAGGGCACACTATACTTGCATGTATGTAGTGCCCTATATATAACTTCGTCTATGTTGTCATTTAATTCATCCTATAGGGATTTTTACGTGTATTTCCTTTGATGGACATTGGACTTTGGTTCTTCAATTCCATCTTCACATGAACAGGAAGCTACACCCATTTATTCGTCTCTGGTCATGTTTGTTCATCATGCAGAAAGTTTATTTCTTTTATAGTCAACCATTTTTGTGTAGTTTTTCAAATCGAAATAATACCATATTCTTTTCTAAACACTAGGTGGACATTTTTTTTCAATGACGTCACTACTTTCGTCATAACTTATAGCAAATATCAGCGCTTGGACATTTTGTATTCAATAGATCGTTTTTCTTTTCATTGCTTGCATTTGAGAAACTCGTCAGGAATTGCGAGGTTAGAGCTCTGTAAAATCGGTTTAAGCACCCCAGTCGGTCCATATTGCCGACTGACCGTTCCAAGGCGGTAACTGTCGGGTTTGCTCTTTTCGTTAAATGACTCATCACAAATTTGTTCTTACTTTTCGCTTGGCTTGCATATGAAATACTTTTGTTCTGTGCCTTTTCGGAGTTTGGTATATGTTGCAATGCTCATAGGACTTTGACATATATTCTTATTATATCTTAAATCACCGAGGCTATTGATTTCAATATAAGCGGCGCTGTAAACAATATTAAGTATGAAGGTAGGCTATTGTCACTAAGAAAAGATGTCTCCTTTGGACTTTAATATTTCCACGAGATAAGAGCGATGATGCGCGAGTCCTGGAGACAGTTGATACTATCAACTTTGATATGCCTGCATGGTGGGACAGAATACATTGTATGATGTATCTCTAATGTAATGTTGATATTTTTGCTGTTGTTAATTATAATGACTTAAAGCAAAGTATTTATTAATATTCTATTTACCATGTACATATGTGTGCCTTGTTACACTGTATTTGCTGCCTTACAATATATTTTTAAATTAAAACAGTCAATGTGAAATTGTGACATATTCATTAATATGACCTGTAGTGTTTTACACTATCATTGCAACATATATATACATTTTAAATGAAACGGGTCAAAGATATTGGCATGTCAGTAAAATGTAATAATCTTACTGCAGAAAACAAACTCAGAGCAAATCTTGATAAAAAATCCCACTCGTCCTCTGGTATTTACGACCAGATATTTGGCAGGACGAGTAAGTTTTCCAATTAGTTCGTCCTGCAGGACGAGATGATTTTTCATGGGAAAATCGGAAAACTTTTCACATTGCAGTTTGTCCATGGTAGAAAATGTGTTTAATTTACCGCTTAGTTCAGTGTAAATCGTAACAGGAAATGCAACCGGTCAGCTAAAACACGGCATTATATCACTGCACCTGTGTCCGGTACAACTAACCTGGGATTATTTATTGTTCAAGGATGAATTGCACGGCACTTGTTGTTGAGTATTTAACAAAATGGAAATGTCCAAGGCATTTCAAATTTAAAACGACACTGATTTAAACAACTAGATATGCCTTTAAAAGTTTTCGTACATATTTCTATCAATTAAATATAAATTAAATAGATGACAAAAGTAGAAAAATGTTACTCTAGTGACATGGTCAATCATTAAGATAAAATGTTTTTCATATTAATACACTTTCTTCTTTTTCATTTTAATACCGCCCGGCAGCAAGAATTAACGAAAATAAAAACGTGTCTAGGCACCGGTGAAAACGTTGCACATTAAAGACAGGCTGTCCGCGTATAAATTATTTTCGGGTTGATTCCATGTCCGCTGTCTGTTAAAAGTCACATAAACCAGTCTGAAGCGCCTAATTCATCATCGGTTCATCTGTTTTCCATTTAGCTACACGTATTAAAGCAAATGGATATACGAACATTTCTAAAAGGCAGTGGAGATTCAGTCTGAGTAAACGTATAGTGTACTTTACATGATGATGTTTACTTTTTATGTTATGACATTTGATAAAATACACAATTCTATTCATCTTATTTTTATAGTATTAACTCTTATATTTATACTTAATAAATTTAAGGACGAGTAATGTCATTGCAGGACGAGTTACTTTTATAAGTCACTCGTCCTGCAGGGCGAGTACGAATGACATTTTTGACCCCTGTTAATATTATCTCAATTTCTTCAACATATTATTAGCAACAATATGTTGTTCGCATGCACAACCAAGTATTGGTCACTTCAGATGCATTTTGTGGTCAATTACATATCAGTTGTAGCGTTAAGTGTGAGGGTTGGGAAAACTGAATAATAAATGTTGCCCAAAATGTCTTGAATTTAACCAAGTTTAGCTGACAATCACATTATTAAGCAAATAATTCTTGTAGATTGCACAGTTAAAACTGCCGGGGCCTTTAGGGACCATCCTCAACTTGAATTAGTGACTTAATATAGTTACCACTTAACTTTAAAAAAGTATATCTCACCACTTTTATAACAGATTCATTCATTTGCGGATCCATAACATATTTGTTCTGACACCAATCATAGTGGAAAGAAAATCTTTACATGTTTGTTCTTTTGAGGTAAAACTATTTCACGTGTAATCTATTTCAGATATGTTTCTGATATTTCCAGATAATTTGATTGCACCTTAATTAACTTTTGTGGCATCTAGTATGATCTAACAAAATCAGAGATTCTTTTTTAAAAGAAATACAACAATATATAAAGTTCTCTTGTTTTACAACACTTATTTTTTTACTTACAATCCATTTATTTGTACATGTGAGATATTATGTGAAACAAATTACATAAATAAATCATACTGCTTGCCTAATACCTTGTAGGCATGTCAATAAACAAACCTACAGGCATTACATGTTGTTGAGTCACAAAAAATATTTTCTTTGAAATTAAATTCCCTTGTAGGATGCCCGTGTCATAGTGATAAAGGCACCGATTTGTAACTGCTTAGCCTCTCACCGCGTGGGTTGGATTCCAGTTTGGGGCGAAATTCCTTAATGTAAGAAGGTCTTCCAGCTGACTTGCGTTGTGCCGGTGATTTTACCTGGACATGTGTCTGGGGGTCTTCCTCCACCATAAAGATGAACATGGCTATAATGATCATAAATGGCTAAAATGATCATAAATGGTCACCGCAATGTATTTCAAAAACAAAACAAAACATATATTCCCTTGTAATTGTTACTCTTTGTTAAAAGTTAAATTGTCCAATACATAATCTTTTTATATAAACACACAGCAGCAAGTGTGTCCATCCCAAGTTCCTTACTTCATTGATTGATATGCATTTAGCCTCCCTTTTTGCTCTATGGAAAATGTTACTTTCGTGTTAGTACATATAATTATGGCTAACTATCTAGGTGAGAACACAGTACACATGAAATGTTAAAAGTGTATTTTATCCTATTGTATATTTTGAGCTGTTTTATATTATCTTGTCTATTTATTGATATTTATATTTATATGATTATGATATCAGTATTTTACATATATAATTAAGGAATAAGTTGAAAAAATATGCTGAATACATAGTGTATATATATGTAGATCTAAATAGAAAGTCATTAATGCACAACTAAAATGAACATAATTGTTTTATTCATTATACATATGTAAATCCCTTTAAATGTGGTATTACATACATTTGTTTTAACAAAATAAATGATAGAATCGAAAGGTTCTTTCGTTGAACCAAGTCAGAAAGTTGATTGGGAATGTTTTCTTTATGTTTTTCTTATAATCATTTAGCAAATCCATTCCATTTATTTTTTCTCATTTAATATCGTACATGTAACTGGTTTTTTTTATTCACACTCCAATACGTCTGAAATGACATTATGATGTTGAGTGAAATCGAATGGGGCGGATGTATTTGTCTTTTTTCTGAGTAGGATAAATATCAGTTTCCATTAATTTTTGTCACAAGTACAGCTTTGTATTTTCACAGAAAATATAACTATTAAAGGCGGTATCCGACAGTTTGTCTATATGTAATATATGTAACAATATCTGTCCTCTGTTTGGCGTACATGTGTTTGTACATTTCTGCCGAAAAAACCTTTAAAAAGTACTTTAGTCAAAGCTTTGACGATTTTCTACAGTATCTCTATTTTGGGGCAGTAAAACTGGTTAATCAACACTTGAAATGTTCATTCTTTTCAAACCTATAAATAAGAACGAATTGTATTTCTGCTAATAATGGACATTGGCGTCACAGCGGATGACGCGGATAAGCTAAAGCATAAGCGGTCACGAGGTGTTCTTAGTTTAAAAATAGCCAACTGTGCAGCGTGGCTCAGTTATGAAATACATGTTTGTCATGACAGGTGTGGCGTTATCGTACATTTTCAGACAGGTGTTGTCCATCAATAAACAGTATTTTGTGAGATCTGTTCAGGTAACAATAGTTTATTAAGATGTTCAATGATTTAGTCCAAACTGTCGGATACCACCTTTAATTGACACTTAAGCAGTACAAAAAATGGATGAAAATCTTGAGTGTTCTGGTTATTAGAGTTGCATTCGGAGGATAATTACATGTCTTTACCAGAGAGAGAAGTGTTGATAAATGAGCTGCCTAGAGGTTGAGAATGATATTAGTTTATTGGATGTTCATATGGCAGGCCTTCTATAATTATTGAAAAGTATCCAGTGCATCAAAGTATCCAGTGCTTCAAAGTATCCAGTGCTTTATTTCTATTGGTGTAGTTACATGTACCGCCTTGTATAACCTTTTGACTGATTTTTGTTAACTTAAATTGTATCATACTTTTGTTAAATTTTAGCACTTCAGTGATTTATGATCCTGAAAATTCTTAGCACACTGTCTCAATTTGTAGTTATATTTAATGTTTTGTTGACTTTTAAGTTAATTTATGAATTGAGTATAAAACCATCACTTTCATCTTCGATTAACTTTTCTACAATTTCTCATTTATTGTGTATATGTACTTAACCTTAATTTCAAGAAATGAATATACAGAAGAAAAACCTGCCCTGGATATAATCCATTGTCCATGGTCGCCATGTTCGCCGCCGGGAAATAACCGAAGAGAAAGGGAAAGTGAGAGACACGGAGAGAGAGAGAGAGAGAGAGAGAGAGAGAGAGAGAGAGAGAGAGAGAGAGAGAAAGAGAGAGAGAGAGGGTGGGGGAGGTAGAAAGATGGAGGGAGAGAAGTGGGAGAGTTTCTCGCAGTCTTTATAATAGGGTCAAGACGATATAAGAAGAGCGAGCGAGAGCAAGAAAACAACTGGAGCTTACTTTGCTCCTCATCCCGTCGAGTCTAAATCACCATATATAGCTGTACTGGACTGCGTTAAAACGTCCAATAAAGCTGGTACCAACCTGATACGGCAATAGAAACAGCAGAATCTGTATCTGACAGCTGAAACTTTATACATGTTCTCTAAGATACCTTTCCAATTATCGCTTTTCTTGTTTTATCTAAATATAACTTTTACTTTCTATACTGATGCAAGTCTATTTAATTTCTTCCCAATTGAAAAAAATGGTTTCCTGACATTTTTGGTGTGTTGAATTGTATGTCATTTTCTGCAAACAGACATTACTGAGAGCAATTAAAAAGTGTCTTGCCAATATCTTTTCCAATTTTCACAAAGTTGATGAAAAAGAATTTGATGAGATATCCTGGCATATCTGCAAACAAAGCTTTGTCTTATATATTCTTTTAACTAATTTAGCAATATTGGTTGGTGAATGAAAATAAATTAACAAACGGAACTGTTTATTTCATCCATGCATTCACTTAATGGTGCAATTGGCTTCGATATTAGTAGATCTTAAGACAAAATGAAATCATCCGGCTGTTTATCTTTGTTGGTTCTTAGGATAAAGGCGTTAGGAGTTGACAGGGTAATATATTTTGCTCGTTTGCTGTAATACATAAAATTTCTACAAGCATCATCCTTTAGAATTAAAATAAGTCTGTTCTACACTAAGGGTGCAGAGTAAAATCTTTATCTGCAATCAAGAATATTTTTAATTAAGCTAATTTCTGTTATTATATATTTGAAACCTAACTGTAGCCAATCTTATTTCCCAACTTTCCCGAAAAAACTCCAATGTAAAAAAACAACATATTTTGTATTTTGTCTAAACATTTTCTTCTGATATTCATATTTTTTGTTATATACGTTATTTTACGTGATGAAGGACAAACTACAATGTTATATATTTTTTAAAATTGCTAGCCCTATTTTGTAATTTGACTCAGCTGTGAAAAGCCTTCTAAATAATTTAGATGAAGAATGTCTAAAGTTGTCAAAAACAAAACGAAACCAACTCTGAAGAACGTATTTACACAAACCTTATTAAAAAGTTGTTTGTTTTTACACATTGTTTTTTATTTTTCGTACGCTTTTACTGAAGATGGAAAATCGAGTCACAACTACTTCAACAATATATCTAATTTCTTTTTGTTCGTCATGAATAAATGAGAAGTTTTGAATTTAAACAAGTTGTACAGTGCACTGATATTAAGCGTGGAGATTTATCTTTTATTTCTGGAAATGAGTTTATTATATGACATTTTCTTTTGTCTAAAATTAAACCAGTTTGTATTCTAAATAGTATCATTGTCTAAATGAAAGTAATACTTACAGTCGGTCCATATTGCCAACTGACCGTTCCAAGGCGGTTTTTGTCGGGTTTGCTCGTTTCGTTAATTGACTAATTTGTTGTTGCTTTTCGCTTGGCTTGCATGTGAAAAACCTTTGTTCTGTGCCTTTTTCGGAGTTTGGTATATGTTGCAATGCTCATAGGACTTTGTCATATTTTCTTATTAAAACAAAAAAAAGCAAAAACAAAGAAAGTTTCGCAAAACACAGACACCCGCGCGCGCGCACATTCACGCACACACACACAAGACAGCATAAAAAGTCAACACTACAAACAGTTTTTCTGAGGCACACCAGTGGTTTATCTACATGCTGTGGATAGTTCGATGTCTGCCAACGAAAAGAGTGTTGAGGTTTGAGAGACCTGGGAACGTGGTTTGATATTGCGTGATCTGATGTACCAGGTCTCCTATAATCATCTGTTAAAGGAATCAAGTCGTTTATGATGCCCTGGAAAAAATCCTTACTGCCTTACACAATCAATAAACCAAGGAAATGAAAGCCTTTTTTATTAAACAGCTTAGACAGCTACTATATTATTTCTTGGCTTATCCATATTAATAAACATACAAACTTCTTGTTGATAAACTTCTTAAATAACAGTAATATATAAACTTATTATAAATATCATTTTTTTAATCAGAAAGTTGATTTGGTTCTTTTATCTTTGAATCAGTATTATGATTGTTTATTCCAATCTTTAAGTTAAGAAACTATACTGTCTACATTGATATTTAATTCATTGTATTTTTTGTTTCACATCAAACTAGTCGAAAGTATTGCAAAAGCTGTTTGTTGTAAAGTGTTATAAAATTAAACATCGAAATTCATCCATTGTCCATGGAAATAAATTCACTGTAGGCAGTTGAATATTTGTTGTAATTTTGCAATCAGATATTTACGCAATGGTATAAGTGACTGTAAATACAGTGGTGCTTTAAATAAAATAAAATCTTATGTACCGATTTTACATCTTTATCTACTGGAGAATTAAATGCCTCTGTAACAGCTATGAGTGTTGATCTTGGTAGAGTGGCCTAAGGTGGCCTAAGGTTGGGGTGGGGGCGTGATATTAAATGTTTCGGTCTGGAATCTCTTCATAACATCTTCCATCTGGCTTGAGACTCTGAAGAACTTTGTCTTAAGACCTAATTAAGTTTTCTGCCTGGTCGTATTTAAGCAGCAAAACTATTTCACCAATTTGTCTTCTATAACACATAGGTAAGAAGTATTACAATTGTGTTTTTTGAATGCGGTGAAATCGAATGTGGTGATTCATATTTTTAGTGATAATCTCACAATAGTTCATTGACTAGACAGCGACTTCGTTTCTCATTGGTCCATTAGTTGTTTATCTCCTTTATCTAGTTGTTAATCTTACTTGACATCTTAAGTTGTCAAGTCAAGTCAAGTCATTTTTATTTCAAACCAGAAGGCCAAAGCCCATGTGGCCACAATACATAGTACATATGTGATCAGGTGAACATATATATTATGATAAATAATCAATGTATAAACAGAACAGTGCGTTTGAAGTAGTATAAACATGGATCATTATAATTATAATTATGCATTAAATTCAATATACATGTACATAATATCTGAACTATATACACTAAATAAAGCTATCAAGAAACAAAATTAAGCTAACTAGGTAACTATGTCACTTTTTTTAAGTTGAATGTGATTACTTCTACATTATGTGCATAATTAAATGTCAGAGAAATTAGTGTTAATATCATCTCCTTATGCCCAGTAAACATTGTCCCGTCCGGTATTTTGGATTGCCCATTAATTAAGTCTTTTGTGTCAAAGTGTTCAAGGTTATGATCTAATTAACTGTAGCGAAGCTTTTTGTCATAATCAATAGGCCTAAAGCAATGTTATTATAATATATCTTTGATATACTTTTGTTTTCCGTGGAAAATCAAAATATATTATATATAAAGTCAAAACAGTGTTTGATTCACCTCGGTAACAGAAAATGATATATAAGTCTAAATTGCGATTATACAATTTATGTTAGGACTGAGCAATTTTACAACTGCCTTATAGGTTTTATCATTAATAATTGTTTAAAATGATTGATTTGACATTTTTCATATTTATTCCCGCAGATACACTCATGGAAAGCCAGTTCAGGGACGAATGGCATTGAAAGTGAATGGCGTGGTCAGAATGGAGGATTCCCAGGTCAGTATAAGTAATGGGAACTAGAGATACAAACATATGTTATGTTTATGTCTGTGAAAATTTCGTGACAACTTGAAGCCATATATGGCTTCGGAATATCCTTTTTCTGTCGCCAAGTACTATGTGTCAGCCTACATGCATATGACCTTGAAATGTGAAAGTTAAAATGCTCAAAACAAATAAAATATTATGTTAATTCTTCTCACTCACCAAGAAATAATAAAATAAAACATACATAACTAATACCTTACTTTCGCTTTTTGTTGACAAAGTCAATAGTTTCATCAGGAAGTAAACGGTGTCTAGTGTGTTTTACGACCCGGTGTGCATTCTAGATCTGTGCTGTTGCATCATACCAGTAAATGGTCTTTTTTCTGAATAATACAATGGCCTTCAACTTTTTTCATTCGTCCATTATTTTTTAAGAATTAACGGTCATGGACGAAAGTAAATGTTGATCACGGGATAATACGAACGCTTACGTAACTGTTTGAAACATTTCGGGATTTGACCGAAGTAATTTAAAATCTTTTATTACTTCCCAGTGCTAGAAGATATTATAAATTTTATTATTTTTATTGACTCATTTGAAATAATGTTAACAACTATGGACAAACACAAACAATCGTGTATATGTCATAAAATGTATCTGTAATGTTATTTGCACCAAGTTTGATCATGAAATTCCGAACATTATAAGGTTTAGAATTAAAGTAGCTCATAACGTAGTGAGAAAATGACAAACTGAAACAATGTATTTTACAGAGAAAAATGGACACTTGCTTCCATTGAATGATTAGTCAACAATAGGACCTCCCATAGTACACGGCTAATCTCGAAATATACATTGTTCATCCTTACTGCATACGCAAACTTTCAATTTCGTCTTTTCTTACCATGACATTTTCAGAAATGCATAGTATTGTAAATATTACTTAATGATGTTATAGTTATATACATTTATGCTCCCTAATTTAATATAATCTCGAAAGGTATTGGCAGTAAATAGGGTAAGATGTAAATGAGTTCAGAATCTTAACTAATTGTTTCATAAGTCAAACGTCATCACTATATCAACGGCCGCAATAGCTCAATTGATAGAGAGTCGGCTTGCGGATCGGGAGGTCGGGAGTTTAAACTCCGGCCGGGTCAAACCAAAGACTTTAAAGTTAATAGTAGTGGCTACCCTCCTAATGCTCGGGGCTAAGGGGACAGACAGCATTACGCCTGACTCGTCGGTGTCAGTATAATGGACCGGCCGGGTTCAATTCCAAGGCACCTCATAAGTGCCCCTGTGCTATAATGATAGAAATGTTGCTGCACAGTATCGGTAACAATGCCGACAAATCCCCCTCCCCTCATCACTATATCCCAATTTCTTTAAACGTGATTTTTTCTATAGCTCGATTTGTTGCATATAACATTTTTGGGATTTATTTTAAAACATTATAAAACCATTGTCTTCTGAAATCCATAAAATGTATGTAATTTTCTAGAAAGCATAATGAATTCAATATAATGCTTTTGTGTTTTGCAAGAGATTTAGGAAAAATGCATCTCCTGCATCTTTCAGACAGGAAGATAATGGTTGTTGCATAGACATCATTTTAATTACTTTAGGAAGTCCTTATATGCCTTACGCTTTTATGTCTGTTGTAGTCTTATCTATAAAAGTATATACATTATCTTTCCATTTCTAGCACCCATACAAATGCTGTCTAACAATAATGCCAATTTACCAGTCTGTTAGTCTTAAAGGCGTTTCTTATTAATAAGTATTTTAATACAAAGATTATTCCATGGGTAGTTGTAGAGACGTATTTATATTTATATAAGAAACATAGTGGCTCATCTTCTATGATTCGTCTTTCCTTTATGAGAAAACAAGTCAGCTTTACGGTTTCATTTCCATTTAGGAAAGAGACAATAAAGTTGCCAAAGCAACGGGTTGGTAATGAGTTTAGCCTTGCAAGAACAATATCCAGGACGAAAGCATGGTTAATGTTAATTCAGATCTCATTTTTTATCATGTGTGTTGTTGAACGATCCACTGCGGCATTTTAATTTGAATCATTCTGTTTAAAATTTGATAATTGTTCGGTTGTTTTCCGCGTTTGTATAAAACATGCCAAATGTTTTAATTATTTTGTGCGATTGTTTTGTGTATCTTTTTATAGATCTATTTTGCTTGACTGCTAATTAAATAGAAATAAATTTCGGAATATCTGCATAGCGTCACCAATGACCACACTCTAATAATCTGAAATGACAATGGTTCATTTGAACTATATTGTTAGTATTTATAACAGTAGGACCCCCTTCAAGGCATATTACCTCACCCTTCATTATTGCATCGTGTCAAGTCACATGTACATGAACTTAAATCCATTATAAAGAACTATTCTTTGCATTTTTTAAATAAGAATTGAGATAAACATGTAAAAAATAATACAGTCATCTGGAAATTCTAGCATAAGCTCATCTTTGAGCTAGCACAAGAAGCAATAACAAAAATGCAATTATATGTAAAATAACAAACTTAACACTGATACAATACATAGTACAAGTAAAGAAAAGACATCCGTTACTACCATTAAAAATTTAGAACATGTGCATTATGACATTGTTATCTATTCCAGTTTGACGGAGACGAAGAATTTGAACTAACCTTTGAAGAACTTGGACTGACAAGTCAAGGAACAGCTACTCCTTCGGTGT
>CM017565.1:33588388-33700072 GCA_007844125.1 Sinonovacula constricta
TGTCTGCCTTGAAAAAATTCTGATGATTCTGTCCATCTTAAACTATTTTTGAGACAGATTCTATGCCAAAATGATAAAGGATTTTGTCCAGGTTATTTTCAAGCCCCCCTTATCTTAACAATGCCAAGTTTGGGTGTTCATAAAACCAAACCTCATTAGTTTTGTAATAAAAATACACAATTTACATAAACAGAAGCTTCTTGCTAGCAAATATTTATGATCAGACCTGGTAGTACAATTGGTTGAGCATCAGCTCCAGGAATGGGAGGCCCCGGGTTTGATCCGGGTCTGAGAAATGCCAAAGTTGTTCAAAATGATAGAGGTAATGCCCCCTTGCTAATGCTCAAGGAAATATAAGGGTAGTTCCCGACTGGTTGGCCCATTGTCAGGATAATGTGACTGGGTGTGGTATCATGCATGCTATACACAGTGAAGGCAGCACTAAGTCAAATGGTCCATGTCGCAAAGATAACTAAAATACTGTTGGTGGAACAAACAAATATTTATCAAGTTGTTTTTTGCATATACTGTTAGTAAAAAAATTCATAACTAATTGAAACCCTTGAAACTTCAGAATGAACACACTCACTCTTGTTTTGATTAATGTTTAATATCATATTCAAACAGGGTGTTTTTATTTGATCATTTATTTCCTCATGTTAATAAATTTAATATTTATTCTTAAAATGCCTTTAAGGCAGCAAATTAAATAGATAGGTATCATTTTTTTCTGTGGACAGTAATGCATTTATTTCCATCGGCAGAGAACCTAGTAACATTTCTAATATTTAGCCCTTGGGTAAGAAGAGATTAATTTTACAGATGAGCCATGTTTATCCATAGTTGAAAATTATTCTCAGGTATAAATTTACTGTTTTAGCAGTTGGATATAAGAAAATAAGAGGATAGTAAAGGGATATATCATTTAGTCTTGTTACAGTTGCACAAATATTATTCTTTACAGATACTTAATTATGTTTTTTTTCCATTTGCTCAAGCCTAGACATCTGTGGACATCAGGCAAAGCTTAAAATCATTTTGTAAAACATTTACGACTGTTGAATTGTAGCTGTTTTATTTTTTTTTTATTAATGTTGCACTTTTATGATGTGAACAAAACAATGGAAAAAATAGAACTTTCATTTAATCTATTTAAATTCTGGTGGCAACTGCACATGCCAAATGCAATCTTTATAAAAAATTCTTTAATTAAAGAGCTGTTAGTGCTTCAAGAAATCTAAAAAATAAGTCAAATTATACTCAATAATTCCAAATACAATCTCTAAAACATAACTCTTTGTCCTCTTTTCACCTACAATTGTCAAACCCAGATAGCATCTTATATTCATGAAATTAGTTTTATTTTCAATAAATTTAAATTATGTGACATAACATCTTAGACGACTTTGAGACTTTGAGAGATGTACATGTGGTCTGTATAACATGGTTTGCCATATATTATAGAGTGTTTATTCATACATTCTCCAGAAAAACTTGTACATTGACATCACTAAGTTTTATAGAACCAAATCACTATCTATGCAAGAATATATGACAAAGACCTATGAGCACTGCAACATATACCAAAATTTGGATAGGCACAGGACAAAGGTATTCACTTGCAAGCCAAATATAAAAGTAAGAACATATCGATGATGAGTCATTTAACAAAAAGAGCCAACTTTTACTTTCTTTCAACTCAAATTGACAGAAATATTTCATAGCATTTGTAATTTCGTTTAATATTGTTAAATTGTTATTTTCAAAGTCCTTAGCAGAAAATTATAGCTATAATTATTTCAAACAGTAAATTACAAATGTAGACTGCTTATAAGATCAATGTTGAGTGTACAAAACAGACATTGTTATAAAGTTTTAAGCTTTGCTTTTTAAATATTAGATCAACTGACATTGTTTAACGTTATGCATGAGCAGTCGTCTATGATTTGATTGCATGTTCATTCCTAAAGTTAAAATTATATACATTGCTACTTTAAGGTGCTTAATGTCTGTTTTTGCTTTTTTCCTTCAGCTCAGATTGGACGGATATGTTTCACAGCATTTGTAATTTAGTTTAATTTGTTATTTTAATGTGCTTTAGTAGAAATTCAAAGCTATGAATATTTTATTAAAAAAGTGATAATCTAGAACTGCATATAAGGTCAGTGTTGTGTGAACAAAACATTGTTATAAATTTTTAAACTTTTTAAACTTTTTAAAATTAATCAAAATTTAAAAAAATAAATAAAAAATTCATTGCTCTTGTTTGCAGAAAAGATGATTTATCTTTATTCAGTGAAATGTGTTAACATTACACAAGAGCAGTTGTCTTTGGCTTGATTACATGTTACTTTCTTAATGTGTTGCAATTTTAAGTTGAAAAATAACTGCATGTGCTTATTACACATTTTAGTCATGTTTCGATCAGTTATTGATGAACAGACAAACAATAAATAAGCTTTAAAATGTTGGACTATTTGTTTTATGTTAACAGGTTAATACAAACTACAAATTAGTTTTTTGGACATGTGGTAATAATTCTGAAAAGACATATGATGATATTATAATTCACTCTCTTAAAAAACAATATATAATATGACGACGGCTAAACTGCTGACTTTATTTCTCTTGCAGCTCCTAAATATAACAATGAAAGCAAGACTGTCAATCCTTTCATAATATTAGTGCACTATGGTTAGGAGAATTTTCTTCCGTAACACCACACCATATGCCCTAATATTACAATGTCTTTTTTGCCTCTAAGCCATTTACAAATTCAGATTAATTCTGACTGACATACACATGAACTGTAGGTATTGTTTTCTCATATTCTTATTGGATATTCTTGTTCATGCTCATCCATTCTATTTTTGTATTAATTTCTTCCCAAAGGTCCAACTTAGATATTTTAATACATTGCTGGATTTGTTTTGATAAGAGATAATAGTCATTTTTCTTATTTTATCTCTTATGAAATAGGTTTGGAGGAAACAAATAGACTAATGCAAACAGTTTTTCTTACATGTATAGACATTTGTCAGTATTTCTAGTTTAAAAGTGTTGCATTTAGGGTTTAGCTTACTGCATGTAACTAGTTTATTCCTCTCCACATGAATTATGTTTTGCATTAATTAAGTTCAAAGTTGTTTTTTTCTGAACATAAACCAGTTATAAAAATACAGAATTAATTAATGTTATGCAAAAGTTAATGTAAAACCACTAGCACCAAGCATACTATTTTAAACAAAAACTACCAAGTTAGAATTTATTTTAGTCTGTCATCGAAAAACACAAAGGACAATACAATATAATAATGCTCTAAAAATAAGAAGAAACTTAACAAAACTAGTTCAAATGACTATAACTATAAAACTTAACAAATAAGTTTTTTTAAGAACGACAACTGTTTTTGCTTAGTGAACAAAGAAAAACGAGTTTACTCCAAATATTGTTTATCCTATTGAGCAATGAAATTCAGTTTGCTGCAAATAAAACTTATTTAAATCTATAAAAGAGCTTTTAAAGAAAGACATTCCTAGTTCACTTGAAAACAAATGAAATTGTGGCATAGATAAGGGGAAAAAACGTTATTAACTAACTATAATTTAATAATTCGGCATGTGTCTTTAGGAAACATAGCCTTAACTTCAAAATAAAACATTATTTCAAGTACAGAATTCATATGATATATTACATTCTGCTTATTTCGTCAGTTACATATATGTGAGGTTGATCTAAATACTAACTAAAATAACGTATAAAATATCATCTATTGTTTTTCAGGTACACCCTGTTCCTATCTATTATACATTGACTTTAACCATTGTATATGAAAGTGGGACAGTGTGGGCTCTTTACTTGCTATTTAATGTTTGCTTTCAAACAAAAGCATGGCAACACATTTGTCATATTATTACCAAAGAGACAATTTTTAGATTTCGATTCTCTTGTAACTCACATTTTGCAGTTAATCTTATCACTATAAAGTTATTTTTTTTCAATAAGGGTATTGTATGCGAATAATTAAGTTCTAGTGTATAGTTGTGTACAACTAAGCAGCCTCGACAATAGACAATTTAGCTAAGAAAGCCATAAGAAAACCATTTGCTATAAAACGTACCATAAACAGGGGTAACATACAAACTCTCATTTAAGCTTCCACCAGGAATAAGTGTACAAGCTTTCTTGTTTCTCATTAACCATTAAGAGTAAATGTGTTTTGTGACCTAAATGGCTCTTTGGTGCATTTGGTGTTTTACAAAAGGATTAAATTCTTATACTAGAAGTTTTAGGAGATGTATAAAGTCAGGACAAATAAATGAATGTCATGTTGCAGAGGATCATACTTTATTTACAAAAGTTGCTATGTCAGCAAACTCATGAAGTGCACCAAATAAATGCTTTAATATATTTAATGTTCATAAAGGATATGTTGTGTGTTTTTGCTGATTTTTCTAAGTGACTTGCACAAACAAGCTCTGTTACATGATTTCATTTTGCTTTTGCTGCCTTGAAAAACTGCCAAATATTTTGCTTTCTTGATAAAATAAGCCACTTGATACTTAAGTCCAAGATTAAACTGTAAAAAACCCACAAAAGAACAATTAATGGAAGGTGTTGTAAAAAGATAAAGTTAAAAATATTAAGTCGCAGATAATTCAAGTTATAAAATAAAATTAAGATGTAATTCAAATCATATGTTGATTACATTGTTGAATATTGTTATTAAGCTCCAAATTTTATGGCTGAAGTAATTGCAATCTCCATTCTAGTGATACAATTTATGATCGCCTTTGTGTTGTTTCCCATTAGGCAAAGTTGGAAGTAATGAAACAATTGCAATATTGGTTGTCGTGTGTTATAAAACTAAATATCTATTAGTCTGGGAAATGAATATATCTCATGCAATTCAATATTGTTGTAAGTTTAAATATGTTTGTACTCAATAGTGCAGTTTAATTAAATATAAGCTATAGTTAATATAAATTTGGTCTCAGCTGCATTTAGAAGAACTTTTAATAAGAAGCATCTCATAGTTACATACTTATAGAGTTAATATTGTAAGGCTTGGGGATGAACGATTCCTCGAATCACGGTAAAGTCTGCTTACATAGGTTTATCCAATCAATGCATGCTCAGTGCACATATTGAACGGTTAGCAAATAAGTTTGTGATACTCTTCGTGAGCAGTTGAGTTCGATGTTGATAGAAACTGCTGAACAATCAATAGAAAGTTTCCAGATCAGGGAAGATCCCTTATCTTGGCAGCCATCTTTGATGGCAAACTTCATGGATCTTTTAGATGAATTGTAAAGAAGTGTTAATGTTTTTATTTTCTTGTAATTTCATCGTTGTGGTCAAAATTTAAAAGCTATACACCGTTGAAAAGCTTTGAAATTCATATTTTTAAAATACATTTTTTTTTTAAATAGATAAATGTACAAAGAATATGTACACAGAAATAAATAAAACTATTGGCTCATCCTTAAACAAAATAAACAGTGTACATTTTGGGATTGTATTTTTTTACCTTTTTAAATTATCAAAATATAGTTTTGATATTTAAAATATTTCATGAAACCTGTTAAATTTGATATAAAATTCAGTAAAATAGACTAAAAAAACACAGCACATATTTCCAGATTTCGGCTTCCATTAGCTTCTGCCTTCAACGATGGCTGCCTTAAACTGTCTTATCAGTGCCTATGACATCACATTGAAACTATCTATTCTCGATTTCGAAATTACGAAATCTCGCGCAAACTAGCTTCGCGAGATTTGAGGTCAGGGGTGTTCCATTTATGTGCTTGCATGTAAACATAGAGCAGCTGACTTACTTTCGTTCCTTCTTCATGCACAAAAAGAGGGACAAAGTGAATTAAAATGATAACCAAATCAGCAGAACTTATATTTATATGTTTAAAATGAATTGTACTCGCTTAGATAATTTTATTTTGCTATGGGACAGAACGATTTATGCTGTGCTGAAGGTTGTAACCTTGAGAGATCTCGAGGTGCCACATGCAATTTTCCTAAAGATTCCTAAAGATTACAAGCTAAGACCTGCGTGGCTGACTAAATGGAGAAATGGATACGTTGTCGTATAGCCTTTTAGTTCTAAGCAAAATTCAAATTATCTTTCAAATTATGTCATTTTGAAATTTTGGAGTCACCCCATCCCCCATCGCCAAGTCAAGAAAAAAATGGTTTAAAGTGCTAAGTAGTTTAAAGTGCCAAGTATATTTTCCCATAGACCAGCAGTAAGAAAGGTCTCAAGATGACAATCAAAAGAAATCATGCTGGTAAGCTAATTTCTTTTGATTAGCACCCCACCCCCGCCCCGCCCCACAAACAGGCAAAACTAACCAGAAAGCCCTCTTTTATTAAGGTTATTTTGATTTCAAATAAAGTGAATTGTGTACATGAAACTCTTCTAATAAAATTCTGTTTGTGGTTGAAGAAGAAAAAATGTTTATATTTATATATTCCTTGAGTAATCTGATATCATTTGTGGTTGACTAAAAAACTCGAGTGAACATTGGAGCGGGAGTCTGTCTGCATGCAAAATTATGCAACACAAATAATGTTTATGTTTAATCACAAACATGTATTCTGTTTTGCAGTCTGGTACACTGGAAGACTGCACACAGCTCGACCTAATCTCCACTTGTTAGCTTAGATAAAGGTCATACTGTAATTTCTGATAGTTAAAATGTTGTACTGCTTAGAAATGCGGAACAACACTATGAAAAAGTAAAAATAATTGCAAATTTTATCAGTGCCAATATTTTTTTCTCTTGCATATTTCAATATCAATCTACATAGAAAATAAAAGTTCAGTTATCACAATATATTAGGAAGGCTAAGGGATCTGGTAATTTTGCAGAAAAAAATTAACAAAATTATTGTTTCCTGCCAGCACAAATTTCGTTATTGATTTTTTGTTTATAAATAATTAGAATCAATATATATTTATGTACTGGAGGAGCAATAACATATATAAATCAAAATCAAAATGTTCAAAATTAACTGATTCCACAACTTGTAATCTATTTTAGACTGCATTTTACACGGATGAATTTCAAAACATAAACTTTATTCAAATCCTTTATCCATCATTCACTGTATGTGTTATGTCCATTAATGTCTGTAAAAATGGATCACTCTGAATACTTTGTGTTGTAGGGATTCCAAGCTAATTGGCTAGCCATGTTACTTTATGATTTCTCTTTCCTTTAATTGACAGGACAATATGTCTTAGTCTTAGTAGGACAATATGTCTTAGTACTGTATTCAGGTCTCTATTTGTCATCTGCATGGTTTCCCTGTATGAGAGTGGAAGGCATATCTGTATAAATATAAAATGGAAATATATCATTAAATGTAAACAAAATTGTTAAACTGTCACTGTATGCAAACATTTAATGTCTGGTTGGGGCGATCAAAAATTTAATTACTTATAATAACCCTTTACCCCATATGTATGGGTTTTATCGCGTGTGTGATCAGTGTAGAACCAGATTAGCCGGAACATCCATTTGCTTTTGATCCATTATGTTATTTCTGTACAAGATGCAACCAGTGTAGATCAAGATCAGACAGCACCAATGTGTCAGCAGATCTGGATCTACACCGGTCGCATAAAGCAATAAACATGTATATATGGAGTAAAGGGGAAGCCTGGATAATTTAAAATATATAAGATCTACAAATTTTTTCACATAAGTGAAAGAATTTAAAAAAATTCGAGCCTCTACTGTTGTCTTTTTCTACCGGATTGGACCACAAGTGGTAAGTTTACTGCTTGGTGTAGTTAACTTGTTTACTTTCTTTAAGGATTGGTTTGCTTTGACAACATTGTCAGATTTGTATTACAGCAAACTTTCAGTTACATAATAACACTTGTTTTCTAAATCAATGTCTCGCCATTGCGAGAGTAAGAAACAAGTTTATAACATGCGTTCAATTCAAACAGTGTAATCGTCGTCAGGTCAATCAAGTCATTTTGGTTGCACCCAAATCGTGCGCAATTTACAAGCGAGTTCCTTTTTTTAAACGGATACAACACAACTACTTATAAGTGAATTCTCTGCATCATCAGATCTCTTCCGTTCTTAGGCATAACCCTTCTATTTCAAGTGTATGTTATCGAAATATTACGGGAAATGTTGTGTTTACATGTAGATTCAGCTGTCGTATATAACTCAGTATGCGCGCGCAACCCCACTGACCTACTTATTCCCGGACCGCGGTCTGAAATTTCGAAAAGGTCAATACATACAGAAGTAAATTACAAATTGCGGATGACATCTGTTTTGGGTGACAACTGATACAAAATAACTGTATTCATCATATTTAGCCTCACAGTTAATATTGTGTCCTACTGCTCCCTCTTTTAACGTATTATGCCTATTGTGTTATGATATTGTTATGATAAAGAAGTAACCATTTTACAGATAAAATATAAAAGTCTCAAATCTATATAATGCTGTCATAGAAATATTACTCTGCGGCTATACATATACACATGACATACATGTTTTTCGTACCTTATTATTACATTTCCAGAACTTTTCACCAGATTTTGTTACTTGTTGATGTTTTACCTGAATTCTCGTGCACATTCAGACAACGGTTTCCTCTGTTATGTAATTTATGTCAGAACATTCAATGTCTTGATTACACAAATATTTATTGCTTGACCCAATGACAGTGTAAAAAATCCGAAATTAAATCTTGAGAAATAACATGCTTAAAAGAAATGAAGCGATGATTGAGTGTCTTCGGTGGCTTTTTCTTTTTCTTTTAATGTTGATCGCAAAGTAACCATCATTTTTAAAAATGTTTTCAAATGTGTCTGTTATAACCGTTATTATTAAAAAAGATTTTTGCGATATTAATATGACAATTGGTTATAGAGTTAAAAGATAAATAGGAGAATTCTAAGTATATTCTTGAGAAGTAATGTGCATTTGCAATAGGCCTTTATATTTATGTAAGTTAATACATACATTAAAGCAGAAGTACTTTTGACTGAAAACATAACGGTAGTATTATGTGTGGATATAATTACAGACACTTCCACAAGTATTTTGTACATTTTTGTCGCAGTCACATGGGCTTTGATCTTTGCGAGTCTTGGGGAGTTCTGAGACGATACTGTCGATTTATAATATTGCATCTTTTTCTGTTGTCACAAGTCTTCTGGGTTGCATATTTAAAGCATTGATTTTAGAATTCTCTCATCTCAGGCGAATAATGTACACAAATCTGGTGGCATTTGCATTGTAATATTTAGTGAAATTTTACTTATATTTGATATATTAAAACTCAAATTGTAGTTACTGATACAAGTAAAATGATATATACTTTCTGCTGATTAATTACATTTTAACAAAATTGTTTCCAATGATATTGTTTTAAAGGATTGTATTATTTTAATAGTAGTATTATATTTGCAAACTAAGCAATTTATTTACATTTCTATTGCATTTTTCGTGAATTATTTTCCAGGATTTGCGAATAAGATAACCTATTAAACTATTACAGATAGAAGCTAGAAAAACACTATCAGCATCATGTTGGGGAAGATGCTTGCTTACATCAATGCAGAAAGTTGATTAAATGTGTTTCCTCGGGTATTTCATCGGTATTGAATTTATTGTTTAATCCATGTGTACTAAGACATTGTACTGCCTACTTCGACTACATAATTAGCTTTTTTGTTTCCTTTTGAAAATGGTTAAAGTTATTGGAATAAAAACTGTTGTTTTGTTGAGTGGAATGAAACAAATTCATGGATTTAGCATTTATTTAAGAATATGAATTTGCTTTAGGGCACACTATACTTGCATGTATGTAGTGCCCTATATATAACTTCGTCTATGTTGTCATTTAATTCATCCTATAGGGATTTTTACGTGTATTTCCTTTGATGGACATTGGACTTTGGTTCTTCAATTCCATCTTCACATGAACAGGAAGCTACACCCATTTATTCGTCTCTGGTCATGTTTGTTCATCATGCAGAAAGTTTATTTCTTTTATAGTCAACCATTTTTGTGTAGTTTTTCAAATCGAAATAATACCATATTCTTTTCTAAACACTAGGTGGACATTTTTTTTCAATGACGTCACTACTTTCGTCATAACTTATAGCAAATATCAGCGCTTGGACATTTTGTATTCAATAGATCGTTTTTCTTTTCATTGCTTGCATTTGAGAAACTCGTCAGGAATTGCGAGGTTAGAGCTCTGTAAAATCGGTTTAAGCACCCCAGTCGGTCCATATTGCCGACTGACCGTTCCAAGGCGGTAACTGTCGGGTTTGCTCTTTTCGTTAAATGACTCATCACAAATTTGTTCTTACTTTTCGCTTGGCTTGCATATGAAATACTTTTGTTCTGTGCCTTTTCGGAGTTTGGTATATGTTGCAATGCTCATAGGACTTTGACATATATTCTTATTATATCTTAAATCACCGAGGCTATTGATTTCAATATAAGCGGCGCTGTAAACAATATTAAGTATGAAGGTAGGCTATTGTCACTAAGAAAAGATGTCTCCTTTGGACTTTAATATTTCCACGAGATAAGAGCGATGATGCGCGAGTCCTGGAGACAGTTGATACTATCAACTTTGATATGCCTGCATGGTGGGACAGAATACATTGTATGATGTATCTCTAATGTAATGTTGATATTTTTGCTGTTGTTAATTATAATGACTTAAAGCAAAGTATTTATTAATATTCTATTTACCATGTACATATGTGTGCCTTGTTACACTGTATTTGCTGCCTTACAATATATTTTTAAATTAAAACAGTCAATGTGAAATTGTGACATATTCATTAATATGACCTGTAGTGTTTTACACTATCATTGCAACATATATATACATTTTAAATGAAACGGGTCAAAGATATTGGCATGTCAGTAAAATGTAATAATCTTACTGCAGAAAACAAACTCAGAGCAAATCTTGATAAAAAATCCCACTCGTCCTCTGGTATTTACGACCAGATATTTGGCAGGACGAGTAAGTTTTCCAATTAGTTCGTCCTGCAGGACGAGATGATTTTTCATGGGAAAATCGGAAAACTTTTCACATTGCAGTTTGTCCATGGTAGAAAATGTGTTTAATTTACCGCTTAGTTCAGTGTAAATCGTAACAGGAAATGCAACCGGTCAGCTAAAACACGGCATTATATCACTGCACCTGTGTCCGGTACAACTAACCTGGGATTATTTATTGTTCAAGGATGAATTGCACGGCACTTGTTGTTGAGTATTTAACAAAATGGAAATGTCCAAGGCATTTCAAATTTAAAACGACACTGATTTAAACAACTAGATATGCCTTTAAAAGTTTTCGTACATATTTCTATCAATTAAATATAAATTAAATAGATGACAAAAGTAGAAAAATGTTACTCTAGTGACATGGTCAATCATTAAGATAAAATGTTTTTCATATTAATACACTTTCTTCTTTTTCATTTTAATACCGCCCGGCAGCAAGAATTAACGAAAATAAAAACGTGTCTAGGCACCGGTGAAAACGTTGCACATTAAAGACAGGCTGTCCGCGTATAAATTATTTTCGGGTTGATTCCATGTCCGCTGTCTGTTAAAAGTCACATAAACCAGTCTGAAGCGCCTAATTCATCATCGGTTCATCTGTTTTCCATTTAGCTACACGTATTAAAGCAAATGGATATACGAACATTTCTAAAAGGCAGTGGAGATTCAGTCTGAGTAAACGTATAGTGTACTTTACATGATGATGTTTACTTTTTATGTTATGACATTTGATAAAATACACAATTCTATTCATCTTATTTTTATAGTATTAACTCTTATATTTATACTTAATAAATTTAAGGACGAGTAATGTCATTGCAGGACGAGTTACTTTTATAAGTCACTCGTCCTGCAGGGCGAGTACGAATGACATTTTTGACCCCTGTTAATATTATCTCAATTTCTTCAACATATTATTAGCAACAATATGTTGTTCGCATGCACAACCAAGTATTGGTCACTTCAGATGCATTTTGTGGTCAATTACATATCAGTTGTAGCGTTAAGTGTGAGGGTTGGGAAAACTGAATAATAAATGTTGCCCAAAATGTCTTGAATTTAACCAAGTTTAGCTGACAATCACATTATTAAGCAAATAATTCTTGTAGATTGCACAGTTAAAACTGCCGGGGCCTTTAGGGACCATCCTCAACTTGAATTAGTGACTTAATATAGTTACCACTTAACTTTAAAAAAGTATATCTCACCACTTTTATAACAGATTCATTCATTTGCGGATCCATAACATATTTGTTCTGACACCAATCATAGTGGAAAGAAAATCTTTACATGTTTGTTCTTTTGAGGTAAAACTATTTCACGTGTAATCTATTTCAGATATGTTTCTGATATTTCCAGATAATTTGATTGCACCTTAATTAACTTTTGTGGCATCTAGTATGATCTAACAAAATCAGAGATTCTTTTTTAAAAGAAATACAACAATATATAAAGTTCTCTTGTTTTACAACACTTATTTTTTTACTTACAATCCATTTATTTGTACATGTGAGATATTATGTGAAACAAATTACATAAATAAATCATACTGCTTGCCTAATACCTTGTAGGCATGTCAATAAAGGCATTACATGTTGTTGAGTCACAAAAAATATTTTCTTTGAAATTAAATTCCCTTGTAGGATGCCCGTGTCATAGTGATAAAGGCACCGATTTGTAACTGCTTAGCCTCTCACCGCGTGGGTTGGATTCCAGTTTGGGGCGAAATTCCTTAATGTAAGAAGGTCTTCCAGCTGACTTGCGTTGTGCCGGTGATTTTACCTGGACATGTGTCTGGGGGTCTTCCTCCACCATAAAGATGAACATGGCTATAATGATCATAAATGGCTAAAATGATCACCGCAATGTATTTCAAAAACAAAACAAAACATATATTCCCTTGTAATTGTTACTCTTTGTTAAAAGTTAAATTGTCCAATACATAATCTTTTTATATAAACACACAGCAGCAAGTGTGTCCATCCCAAGTTCCTTACTTCATTGATTGATATGCATTTAGCCTCCCTTTTTGCTCTATGGAAAATGTTACTTTCGTGTTAGTACATATAATTATGGCTAACTATCTAGGTGAGAACACAGTACACATGAAATGTTAAAAGTGTATTTTATCCTATTGTATATTTTGAGCTGTTTTATATTATCTTGTCTATTTATTGATATTTATATTTATATGATTATGATATCAGTATTTTACATATATAATTAAGGAATAAGTTGAAAAAATATGCTGAATACATAGTGTATATATATGTAGATCTAAATAGAAAGTCATTAATGCACAACTAAAATGAACATAATTGTTTTATTCATTATACATATGTAAATCCCTTTAAATGTGGTATTACATACATTTGTTTTAACAAAATAAATGATAGAATCGAAAGGTTCTTTCGTTGAACCAAGTCAGAAAGTTGATTGGGAATGTTTTCTTTATGTTTTTCTTATAATCATTTAGCAAATCCATTCCATTTATTTTTTCTCATTTAATATCGTACATGTAACTGGTTTTTTTTATTCACACTCCAATACGTCTGAAATGACATTATGATGTTGAGTGAAATCGAATGGGGCGGATGTATTTGTCTTTTTTCTGAGTAGGATAAATATCAGTTTCCATTAATTTTTGTCACAAGTACAGCTTTGTATTTTCACAGAAAATATAACTATTAAAGGCGGTATCCGACAGTTTGTCTATATGTAATATATGTAACAATATCTGTCCTCTGTTTGGCGTACATGTGTTTGTACATTTCTGCCGAAAAAACCTTTAAAAAGTACTTTAGTCAAAGCTTTGACGATTTTCTACAGTATCTCTATTTTGGGGCAGTAAAACTGGTTAATCAACACTTGAAATGTTCATTCTTTTCAAACCTATAAATAAGAACGAATTGTATTTCTGCTAATAATGGACATTGGCGTCACAGCGGATGACGCGGATAAGCTAAAGCATAAGCGGTCACGAGGTGTTCTTAGTTTAAAAATAGCCAACTGTGCAGCGTGGCTCAGTTATGAAATACATGTTTGTCATGACAGGTGTGGCGTTATCGTACATTTTCAGACAGGTGTTGTCCATCAATAAACAGTATTTTGTGAGATCTGTTCAGGTAACAATAGTTTATTAAGATGTTCAATGATTTAGTCCAAACTGTCGGATACCACCTTTAATTGACACTTAAGCAGTACAAAAAATGGATGAAAATCTTGAGTGTTCTGGTTATTAGAGTTGCATTCGGAGGATAATTACATGTCTTTACCAGAGAGAGAAGTGTTGATAAATGAGCTGCCTAGAGGTTGAGAATGATATTAGTTTATTGGATGTTCATATGGCAGGCCTTCTATAATTATTGAAAAGTATCCAGTGCATCAAAGTATCCAGTGCTTCAAAGTATCCAGTGCTTTATTTCTATTGGTGTAGTTACATGTACCGCCTTGTATAACCTTTTGACTGATTTTTGTTAACTTAAATTGTATCATACTTTTGTTAAATTTTAGCACTTCAGTGATTTATGATCCTGAAAATTCTTAGCACACTGTCTCAATTTGTAGTTATATTTAATGTTTTGTTGACTTTTAAGTTAATTTATGAATTGAGTATAAAACCATCACTTTCATCTTCGATTAACTTTTCTACAATTTCTCATTTATTGTGTATATGTACTTAACTACTTAACCTTAATTTCAAGAAATGAATATACAGAAGAAAAACCTGCCCTGGATATAATCCATTGTCCATGGTCGCCATGTTCGCCGCCGGGAAATAACCGAAGAGAAAGGGAAAGTGAGAGACACGGAGAGAGAGAGAGAGAGAGAGAGAGAGAGAGAGAGAGAGAGAGAGAGAGAGAAAGAGAGAGAGAGAGGGTGGGGGAGGTAGAAAGATGGAGGGAGAGAAGTGGGAGAGTTTCTCGCAGTCTTTATAATAGGGTCAAGACGATATAAGAAGAGCGAGCGAGAGCAAGAAAACAACTGGAGCTTACTTTGCTCCTCATCCCGTCGAGTCTAAATCACCATATATAGCTGTACTGGACTGCGTTAAAACGTCCAATAAAGCTGGTACCAACCTGATACGGCAATAGAAACAGCAGAATCTGTATCTGACAGCTGAAACTTTATACATGTTCTCTTAGATACCTTTCCAATTATCGCTTTTCTTGTTTTATCTAAATATAACTTTTACTTTCTATACTGATGCAAGTCTATTTAATTTCTTCCCAATTGAAAAAAATGGTTTCCTGACATTTTTGGTGTGTTGAATTGTATGTCATTTTCTGCAAACAGACATTACTGAGAGCAATTAAAAAGTGTCTTGCCAATATCTTTTCCAATTTTCACAAAGTTGATGAAAAAGAATTTGATGAGATATCCTGGCATATCTGCAAACAAAGCTTTGTCTTATATATTCTTTTAACTAATTTAGCAATATTTGGTTGGTGAATGAAAATAAATTAACAAACGGAACTGTTTATTTCATCCATGCATTCACTTAATGGTGCAATTGGCTTCGATATTAGTAGATCTTAAGACAAAATGAAATCATCCGGCTGTTTATCTTTGTTGGTTCTTAGGATAAAGGCGTTAGGAGTTGACAGGGTAATATATTTTGCTCGTTTGCTGTAATACATAAAATTTCTACAAGCATCATCCTTTAGAATTAAAATAAGTCTGTTCTACACTAAGGGTGCAGAGTAAAATCTTTATCTGCAATCAAGAATATTTTTTAATTAAGCTAATTTCTGTTATTATATATTTGAAACCTAACTGTAGCCAATCTTATTTCCCAACTTTCCCGAAAAACTCCAATGTAAAAAAACCAACATATTTTGTATTTTGTCTAAACATTTTCTTCTGATATTTCATATTTTTTGTTATATACGTTATTTTACGTGATGAAGGACAAACTACAATGTTATATATTTTTTAAAATTGCTAGCCCTATTTTGTAATTTGACTCAGCTGTGAAAAGCCTTCTAAATAATTTAGATGAAGAATGTCTAAAGTTGTCAAAAACAAAACGAAACCAAACTCTGAAGAACGTATTTACACAAACCTTATTAAAAAGTTGTTTGTTTTTACACATTGTTTTTTATTTTTCGTACGCTTTTACTGAAGATGGAAAATCGAGTCACAACTACTTCAACAATATATCTAATTTCTTTTTGTTCGTCATGAAATAAATGAGAAGTTTTGAATTTAAAACAAGTTGTACAGTGCACTGATATTAAGCGTGGAGATTTATCTTTTATTTCTGGAAATGAGTTTATTATATGACATTTTCTTTTGTCTAAAATTAAACCAGTTTGTATTCTAAATAGTATCATTGTCTAAATGAAAGTAATACTTACAGTCGGTCCATATTGCCAACTGACCGTTCCAAGGCGGTTTTTGTCGGGTTTGCTCGTTTCGTTAATTGACTAATTTGTTGTTGCTTTTCGCTTGGCTTGCATGTGAAAAACCTTTGTTCTGTGCCTTTTTCGGAGTTTGGTATATGTTGCAATGCTCATAGGACTTTGTCATATTTTCTTATTAAAACAAAAAAAGCAAAAACAAAGAAAGTTTCGCAAAACACAGACACCCGCGCGCGCGCACATTCACGCACACACACACAAGACAGCATAAAAAGTCAACACTACAAACAATTTTTCTGAGGCACACCAGTGGTTTATCTACATGCTGTGGATAGTTCGATGTCTGCCAACGAAAAGAGTGTTGAGGTTTGAGAGACCTGGGAACGTGGTTTGATATTGCGTGATCTGATGTACCAGGTCTCCTATAATCATCTGTTAAAGGAATCAAGTCGTTTATGATGCCCTGGAAAAAATCCTTACTGCCTTACACAATCAATAAACCAAGGAAATGAAAGCCTTTTTTATTAAACAGCTTAGACAGCTACTATATTATTTCTTGGCTTATCCATATTAATAAACATACAAACTTCTTGTTGATAAACTTCTTAAATAACAGTAATATATAAACTTATTATAAATATCATTTTTTTAATCAGAAAGTTGATTTGGTTCTTTTATCTTTGACAGTATTATGATTGTTTATTCCAATCTTTAAGTTAAGAAACTATACTGTCTACATTGATATTTAATTCATTGTATTTTTTGTTTCACATCAAACTAGTCGAAAGTATTGCAAAAGCTGTTTGTTGTAAAGTGTTATAAAATTAAACATCGAAATTCATCCATTGTCCATGGAAATAAATTCACTGTAGGCAGTTGAATATTTGTTGTAATTATTGCAATCAGATATTTACGCAATGGTATAAGTGACTGTAAATACAGTGGTGCTTTAAATAAAATAAAATCTTATGTACCGATTTTACATCTTTATCTACTGGAGAATTAAATGCCTCTGTAACAGCTATGAGTGTTGATCTTGGTAGAGTGGCCTAAGGTGGCCTAAGGTTGGGGTGGGGGCGTGATATTAAATGTTTCGGTCTGGAATCTCTTCATAACATCTTCCATCTGGCTTGAGACTCTGAAGAACTTTGTCTTAAGACCTAATTAAGTTTTCTGCCTGGTCGTATTTAAGCAGCAAAACTATTTCACCAATTTGTCTTCTATAACACATAGGTAAGAAGTATTACAATTGTGTTTTTTGAATGCGGTGAAATCGAATGTGGTGATTCATATTTTTAGTGATAATCTCACAATAGTTCATTGACTAGACAGCGACTTCGTTTCTCATTGGTCCATTAGTTGTTTATCTCCTTTATCTAGTTGTTAATCTTACTTGACATCTTAAGTTGTCAAGTCAAGTCAAGTCATTTTTATTTCAAACCAGAAGGCCAAAGCCCATGTGGCCACAATACATAGTACATATGTGATCAGGTGAACATATATAATTATGATAAATAATCAATGTATAAACAGAACAGTGCGTTTGAAGTAGTATAAACATGGATCATTATAATTATAATTATGCATTAAATTCAATATACATGTACATAATATACTGAACTATATACACTAAATAAAGCTATCAAGAAACAAAATTAAGCTAACTAGGTAACTATGTCACTTTTTTAAGTTGAATGTGATTACTTCTACATTATGTGCATAATTAAATGTCAGAGAAATTAGTGTTAATATCATCTCCTTATGCCCAGTAAACATTGTCCCGTCCGGTATTTTGGATTGCCCATTAATTAAGTCTTTTGTGTCAAAGTGTTCAAGGTTATGATCTAATTAACTGTAGCGAAGCTTTTTTGTCATAATCAATAGGCCTAAAGCAATGTTATTATAATATATCTTTGATATACTTTTGTTTTCCGTGGAAAATCAAAATATATTATATATAAAGTCAAAACAGTGTTTGATTCACCTCGGTAACAGAAAATGATATATAAGTCTAAATTGCGATTATACAATTTATGTTAGGACTGAGCAATTTTACAACTGCCTTATAGGTTTTATCATTAATAATTGTTTAAAATGATTGATTTGACATTTTTCATATTTATTCCCGCAGATACACTCATGGAAAGCCAGTTCAGGGACGAATGGCATTGAAAGTGAATGGCGTGGTCAGAATGGAGGATTCCCAGGTCAGTATAAGTAATGGGAACTAGAGATACAAACATATGTTATGTTTATGTCTGTGAAAATTTCGTGACAACTTGAAGCCATATATGGCTTCGGAATATCTCTTTTTCTGTCGCCAAGTACTATGTGTCAGCCTACATGCATATGACCTTGAAATGTGAAAGTTAAAATGCTCAAAACAAATAAAATATTATGTTAATTCTTCTCACTCACCAAGAAATAATAAAATAAAACATACATAACTAATACCTTACTTTCGCTTTTTGTTGACAAAGTCAATAGTTTCATCAGGAAGTAAACGGTGTCTAGTGTGTTTTACGACCCGGTGTGCATTCTAGATCTGTGCTGTTGCATCATACCAGTAAACTTCTACTTTTTTCATTCGTCCGCCATTATTTTTTAAGAATTAACGGTCATGGACGAAAGTAAATGTTGATCACGGGATAATACGAACGCTTACGTAACTGTTTGAAACATTTCGGGATTTGACCGAAGTAATTTAAAATCTTTTATTACTTCCCAGTGCTAGAAGATATTATAAATTTTATTATTTTTATTGACTCATTTGAAATAATGTTAACAACTACGGACAAACAATCGTGTATATGTCATAAAATGTATCTGTAATGTTATTTGCACCAAGTTTGATCATGAAATTCCGAACCATAAATAAGGTTTAGAATTAAAGTAGCTCATAACGTAGTGAGAAAATGACAACCTGAAACAATGTGTTTTACAGAGAAAAATGGACACTTGCTTCCATTGAATGATAAGTCAACAATAGGACCTCCTATAGTACACGGCTAATCTCGAAATATACATTGTTCATCCTTACTGCATACGCAAACTTTCAATTTCGTCTTTTCTTACCATGACATTTTCAGTTATGCATAGTATTGTAAATACTACTTAATGATGTTATAGTTATATAAAGTTATGCCCCCTTATTAAGTATAACTCAAAAGGTATTGGCAGTAAATTGGGTAAGATATAAATGAGATCAGAATCTTAACTAATTGTTTCATAAGTCAAACGTCGTCACTATGTCACCGGCCGCAATAGCTCAATTGATAGAGCGGCGGCTTGCGGATCGGGAGGTCGGGAGTTTAAATCCCGACCGGGTCAAACCAAAGACTTTAAAGTTAATAGTAGTGGCTTTCCTCCAAATGCTCGGGGCTTAGGGGACAGCATTACGCCTGACTCGTCGCTGTCAGTATAATGGACCGGCCGGGTTCAATCTCAAGGCACCTCATCAGTGCCCCTGTGCTATAATGATAGAAATGTCACTGCACAGTATCGGTAACAATGCCGACAAATCCCCCTCCCCTCATCACTATATCCCAATTTCTTTAAACGTGATTTTTTCTATAGCTTGATTTGTTGCATATATCATTTGTGGGATGTATTTTAAAACATTCTAAAACCATTGTCTTCTGAAATCCATAAAATGCATGTAATTTTAGTTCTAGAAAGCATAATGAATTCAATATAATGCTTTTGTGTTTTGCAAGAGATTTAGGAAAAATGCATCTCCTGCATCTTTCAGACAGGAAGATAATGGTTGTTGCATAGACATCATTTTAATTACTTTAGGAAGTCGTTATATGCCTTACGCTTTTATGTCTGTTGTAGTCTTATCTATAAAAGTATATACATTATCTTTCCATTTCTAGCACCCATACAAAATGCTGTCTAACAATAATGCCAATTTACCAGTCTGTTAGTCTTAAAGGCGTTTCTTATTAATAAGTATTTTAATACAAAGATTATTCCATGGGTAGTTGTACAGACGTATTTATATTTATATAAGAAACATAGTGGCTCATCTTCTATGATTCGTCTTTCCTTTATGAGAAAACAAGTCAGCTTTACGGTTTCATTTCCATTTAGGAAAGAGACAATAAAGTTGCCAAAGCAACGGGTTGGTAATGAGTTTAGCCTTGCAAGAACAATATCCAGGACGAAAGCATGGTTAATGTTAATTCAGATCTCATTTTTTATCATGTGTGTTGTTGAACGATCCACTGCGGCATTTTAATTTGAATCATTCTCTTTAAAATTTGATAATTGTTCGGTTGTTTTCCCTGTTTGTATAAAACATGCCTAATGTTTTAATTATTTTGCGCGATTGTTTTATGTATCTTTTTATAGATCTATATTGCTTGACTGCTAATTAAATAGAAAGAAATTTCGGAATATCTGCATAGCGTCACCAATGACCACACTCTAATAATCTGAAATGACAATGGTTCATTTGAACCATATTGTTAGTATTTATAACAGTAGGACCCCCTTCAAGGCATATTACCTCACCCTTCATTATTGCATCGTGTCAAGTCACATGTACATGAACTTAAATCCATTATAAAGAACTATTCTTTGCATTTTTTTAAATAAACATGTATAAACATGTAAAAAATAATACAGTCATCTGGAAATTCTAGCATAAGCTCATCTTTGAGCTAGCACAAGAAGCAATAACAAAAATGCAATTATATGTAAAATAACAAACTTAACACTGATACAATACATAGTACAAGTAAAGAAAAGACATCCGTTACTACCATTAAAAATTTAGAACATGTGCATTATGACAATGTTATCTATTCCAGTTTGACGGAGACGAAGAATTTGAACTAACCTTTGAAGAACTTGGACTGACAAGTCAAGGAACAGTTACTCCTTCGGTGTTTGTCCAAGTGTTTGAGGCCTTCACAGACATCCAGATGAATGCAACCGAGACCATCTCCGTTATTGTGACTAACCTGAATTTCGGCGTGGCCTTCGTTCAACCACTGCCTTTACAGTCTTTATCGAAAACAAGTTATTCTTTCATGGTACGTTCTTTATTTGCTTCCTGCGATAATCGCTGTGATGTGCTACCAATTTTGTGCTATACATTTGAACACAGCCGTTTAAGCTATAAGGCACACGCAATAATAGGGAATAGTAAAACGTTATCTTTTTGGCAAACCTGACCGGTTGCGTTATAGGTATAAAAGGGTATTATCTTGTTTCGTTTTTGACATATTTTGCAGCGATCAAATAATGATTATTATAGCAACGTCCGGCTTTTTGTTGGCGGAAGACCTATCACACATGTCTGGGTAGAACCACTGGTGCACCGCAAGTCAGCTGGAACACCTTCTCACATTAAATCCTTTGCCCCGAACTGGACTCGAACCCACGCGGAGAGAGGCTAAGCAGTCAGAGCCGTTACAAATCGGGGACTCTACCACTGCGCCATGGGCGCCCCGAGTATTATCTTCTGCTGTTTAAACATTGTTTTTGACGGTTTGGATGACGCTACCACCGTAGTCCCTTGTTATTATATATGTTAATAGTCACCAAAATTGTAACCACCACTACTCAGGCTTTTTCCCTATGAACGTTAAACCCAATCACTTTATTTGATTTGAGCTTAAACGCACTAAGTTGCTGCACTGAGTAATTCTTTCCATTTCTTAAATTGTATATACATGTGCCAAACATTTTTGTGCATTGAACTCAAACAACTTAAGTTGATAGACAGAGGAGGTTTTTGTTCCTGACAATACAATTTTAACTAAATTCCCACGGTCTTCTAAAATTTGAAGCATCCTTACACGATCGTTTGATGCCGCTTATGTTAATTTTATGGTCACTTGAAGGATGCAAAACTTTTGTTGCTGATAGTGTTTTTTATAATGTCAAACAGGTCAAAACGTAACCGCACCTTCTTCAGGGATTTTATAAAACATGGTATGAAATAAAATAAACATGATACAATGACTATTCTATACAATTTTTCAATGAATTCTAAGAAATGTTTAAATTTATATGCCCAGTTTAGACTAGATGCCAGTCTATATATAATTTATAAATCTACACTTAATTGGCATCTAATTAATAAAAAGCACCATCTAGAGCAAGTAGAACTGCAACATTCAGTGAAACGCTGTACATACATGTACGATGTAACCAGTGGCAACCGCTCTGGCCACTCTCTTCACACCGGTTACGTTATCCGAATTGGAACAAAAATAAAAATCTAGCAATTATCTATTTTCAAAATTATTTATCTTTTTTCAAATCTAATGCAAAGTTGCATATAATGACTTAAAATGACAACTTTTTTAATATTTATTTGTAATTGTCACGTAGCGAGTTGATTAACCATTCCTAGATGAAAATAAAACATTAATTGAAGAACAATGATAATCTTGTCTGAACCAGACTAGATTTTTTATCTACATCCATATCAATGTAACCAAATACAGTTTACTTCCCTTTAAGCTTTATGTAACTCTAAGACTTTTGAATACAAAATGAAATTATGTAACTAGACGCATATCGGAGTATTCTAGTACAAGTTGAGAAGGTTCTTCATTTGAAAAGTAAACACCTAGTATGCATGCCTGTTACAAGAAAGAAGACCTGATAACAACACATACAAGTATGTGCACATAACAATGGCAAACAATTTACCTTTGTGTACGTAAATGTGGTCCTACATACACAAAAAGGTGTTAGTTTCGTTCACAATACTTGACTCATTGCGTATGACTACCGATCTTAAAATTTATTAGTTCTGAGCAGCCTGGTATTTCCTATGAAATATCTAAGAGTAATTTAGCTCTGAATGATGTGTTGTGCGTAGTCACCAATATCAACGTCAGTCCAAATAATGTCGTTAATTAATTTAATTAATTTTAAGCATAATTTGTTGCTTATTTGGCTTCTTATGACAGATTTGCTATATATTAGGCTGTTGTGACATTGTATGGTGTGGAAGTAATTTCTTGATTCTAGAAGACACTTCAAACATATTTTATTGGACTATCCGTTGTTTTAAGTCGCTGGAGCTCCGCTTACTGTGTTAGTTAATGTGTTGGTTTTAGAATAAAAGTATTTAAACAATTGAAACAATTGGCAAGCCGTTGTGCTGTCTTTCCGCAACGGTCTTGCGATTTTGAATATTAGTTCAAATTGCCAACCGCTGGCACTTCAACTTTTTAAAATAGAATTGTAATACTTGTCTAAAACAAGTTTTGTCTAGTAGCAGAATTTCTTGTTTGTTCCTCTTGTGTATGTTTTTATTACTTCTGAATTCACTCACTGTTCGCTGTCTTAGTTTTAATACCACCGAGTACAATAAGCAAAGAATGACACTGTTTATATATACATATATAAAATCAAGTACAATTAGGTACAAATAAGTATTTCAGCAGCAAAGTAATACACTTGCCGAAATTGAGAAGTTGAAAACAGATGGTGTAAAATGGTGTAAATCTGAAACATAAATAAGAACCTGGCCCATGTAAAACAAATAAAAGCGTAGTTTTATTGCGGTAAGTGTCTGTGTACATCCGTATGCATATTTTAATCAACTTTTATTATTATTGTTTGTATCAAAGTTTATTGTTATACTATATTTATATTAAAATTTATTGTTATTGTTTGTATCAATATGTATTATTATATGTTTGTTAAAATTTATTATCATAGTTTTATAATGATCATGGGTAGTGTCTTTTTGCGTCTGTAAGCCTTAAAATACATATTTATTATCAAAGAATTACTGACTGTGTAGGTTTTAAAATACACCATTATGAAATATAGATAAAAACGAACATTTTGCAAGAATAACTGTTGATTACAGTAGTGCATTTATATAATCTGTATATTCATATACCGGTAGTCACATGTTTGAACACTTACTTTATGTCATCCTGTTTAAAACTGCTGGTTCATTTAGCGTTTAAGGTTTATCAGTTACAAATGTGTCTGAAATAACACAGAGAAAGAAATTCTATGATGACAGATAACATTAATAAGCAGTTTGTTACGTTTTACATGAAGCAAAAGTTGCGTTTTATCATCATTCTTTTCCATTTTCCTGAAAATGAAGCACTTTTAAAATAGAAAGTACTTCAGTTTTGCTGTCCCATTTTTATGTAATTTAAGCCTTTTAAAAGAATTCATCCAAATGTTTGCACCTAATATTTTAAAAAAATCGTATAAAAAGTTTAAATTAAATGGTGTGTGCTGTCCATCTCATTTAGAACGATGTTTCTAAGGCATATGTACCATTTGTCTGATATTGCAAATTTGGGGATACTTTGTTTTTATCTCTTTTTAAAAACAGCAACACAAAACAACACACTTATCTGAGAAAAAAATTTTGGTTTACATTTTCGTTTCCTTGTGAATTGATTTTTATGCTATTATTCTGAATTGTTTGAACAGCTTTACACAGACCACGTTGAAAATCCAGGTGCAGGATAGAAGTGTAAAAGTGTAAAAGAGTATCTAATTAATTGATGCTGAACGATAATTTTCATAAAATGTTTTCGTGCTTGAAATTTTCTATCCATGACTGTTTTTGCATGATAGCATTAAGTGATCATCGCTAAACATGGTATAACGTTGGTTGGAAATAATGTGAGCACCAGGCATCAGTTTTTTGTTTTTGTTATTGAAATAAGTTGAGGCAACCATTATCGTTATAACAACTTCTAGCTATTTCAATATAGAAACCACCAGCGCACAGCAGGACAACTGGAAGACTTTTCACATTATGCCCTTCGCTCCGAACGGGACTCGAACACACGCGAGATTTCAGCATATTGCAATAAGCGCGTAAGGACACAAAATCCGTATTTTTTTTCCGAAATCTACATACACCCATCCAAAGACCATGCAAACATATGTCAAACGTTAAACGGATTGGCAAAGGGTGTCATTATTGGAAGTGAAGATTGGAAATTCACGTACAATGTGCCATTTTATATATTAAGTTTCATAACATTTAAGGGATTGAATTGAATATTCAGCTTCTAACAGTTATATTCAGCCACAAAGGCAATTTTCAAAATTTTATTCGAATCCATTTTCACGTGTATACCAGAAAAATTGTGTCCATGTATGTCTTACTTGTACTTTCTTCAGCAGAACATCGTCTCATGTGAATCTTCTCAGGTGTCCTTACCAAAGTGATGATGTTTACTTGTTTACCTATACGTTTTATGACTTATTTGGTTCTAATATTATTAGTCCTGGGGTTAAAGTTATAAACATTTTGAGCTGCAGTCGGAGGTCCTCCTCCTGCATCTGATTGGGCAGATTTCACATTTCATTAAAAATTCAACCAATCGGATCTGTAAGAATTGTCTCAGACTACTGCTCAGTGGACTATAACCTTGATCCCTGTTATTGCTATTTTAACAGTCAACGGGCAATGTTTTGTTTTTCAGGTGAAGCTCACAGATGCTTACGGAGGCCCGTTCACGGGTCCTGTCAATAACTACAATGTGTACTGGCAGCCTTACACTAGTTTATTTAGGAGTGAAAACCAATCAAGGAGCATGGCCCAAGTTACAGAAGAAATTGTGGTCGATATTAGCAACAATGATGGCGGCAATGTGATATTTTACAGAATTGAGGTAAGTTCTTATCCTTTTTAGCTCATCTGAGTTATTCTCAGGGTGAGTATTGTGATCTTCCACCGTCTGGCGTCTCATCATGCGTCCGTCAACATTCTGTAAACGGCGTCGCTTTAGAAACGGCTGGCCCAAATTCAACCAACCTTCTTCAAATACTTCAGCAGGCAGGAGGAGCTGAAAGGTGTTAAACGAATTTTGATCCGTCAAAAACATGGACGTCATAGGCGTGGCCATTTTCCATAAATGGCTATGTAGGAAAACATAACAATATTCTTCAGAAACTACAAGGGCCAGAACCTTGATATTTAGAAAACATGTTCAATAGGTAGCTCTGTATCAAGAATGTTCAAATAATTTCGAAACATTTAAAAACATCGCCGCCAGGGGCGCGGCTATTTTCCATATATGGTTATATAGAAAAAAAATCCTTTAAAGATCTTCTTGTCTTAAAAACTAGAGCCTTGTTATGTTGTTTTCATGTACCTTGGTTGGTTCTGTATCAAGATTGTTTAAAGAATTACGATTCGTAAAACATTGCAGTTAGAGGCATGGCTAATTTCAGTATATAGATATTTATGAAAAATATTCTTGTAAAAGCCCACAAGAGTGACAGCCTTGATGTAGTGTATGCATGTTCCTTTAGTGATTTCTTTGTATCAAGATTGTAAAAAATTGGTCATTTTCCATGCAGGACCATGAAGTAAAATTTTTGAAGCAGATTGTTCAAATGCTGCTTGTGTACATGCATTACAAATATTCTGGTCTGTTTAAACATTGCTAATACTTCTTGCTAATTTTGTCTTAAAGTCTATTGCACTCAGATAAGCGATATAGAGCCCCCTTGTTAAGATGATAACACCTCTTATAGAATGGTAAAAGGAATGCTAAAAATATACTTTGTATAATAATGAGAAACTGAATAATTTAGGATAGTAAAATAATACATAGCAATGTCTTATGCAAAAACGAGTTTTTTGTTAAATGGCAAGGCCGCAAGATTTATGAACTTGTCTCAAATAGGGAACTATTCATTCATGCAATTTATTGTTTTTAATATTTGAAAGCAACTTTCCAGGTATGGATTACTAATGGCCGAGATACAACTCAAAAAATTAGCGCAGAAGTTAAGCAATACAGATCTGAGAGTGGGGACTCCCTCACCATTGAGAAAGTCAACTCAGCTAATCAGGTAAGTGCTGTTCATTTTAATTAGTCAATAAAATGTAATGATATTATTAGCAAGTCAGAGACTTGCAAGCTTCCGCTAACTAGATTATATTCTGATGCCAATTTAATCTTCTTTTATCTTGGCCAACAGAATTCCATTTTATTGCAATGTGTATTCTTTTTATTCAGTATATACTTCTGGTGAAAAAAAACCCACATGCTTTTTAATTTTGTTTGACCTAGAATCAGATGTTTCAAAAATTAAAAAAACGGTTTCATTCAAAATATATCTTAGTATATAAACCAGTGTACATAATGATTAGTTATAAATGTATATGTACACAATTATACCTTGTAATTATTATTAGCAGCTTAGTTTTGCAAATGTAAAATCAATGCAAAATTAGTTTATGTTTAGAACATACTATTTCAGTATTTTTTCAATATTTAGAATGAATCCAATAACTGTAATTAGGTCGTCTTATATTCTTTAACTACATATATCTGTATTGTAATTAAAGTCGTATTATTATGTAATACTAGTATAAATTGACACCTGTAATACTACTACAGTAAAACAGTTTATCAATTACCAAACAAATTACGATCCCCAGCTCAAGAACTAAGCATGCTCACTTTACATACGAACAGAGATCAAAGTGTCATTTTATTTTTGTGTGTTGTTGTTTATGTAATAAATAGGTTTGCTTTATGCACAACCAAAATTCATAGATAATATATAATTAAGTTAAATATGTGTTTTGTGCAAATCGGTATGTTTTGTTATATCAACTGACCTGTTCTGCTACGTCAGACCGATATTATCTTTATCCCAATGGTTTCATTTTCCACTCCTGATATAATACGGATCCCCTGGAGATAATGTCTCTAAGAGAGCATCGTCTAGAACCTTTTGTTTCTGTAGATCTTTTATTTTACCCCATGTTCATTTCCTGGAAAATTGGCAGACGTCTTTCCCCATTTGTTTACCTTTTCAGGAGCAAAGTTTGTTATCATCATCGCTGTCATCATTGCCATTGTGTTTGTCATCATAATCATCACCACCATTGCCATTATCATCGTAATAATCATCAGCAGTGACAACAGCAGCAGCATGAGCAGTAGTCATAATCATCCGCGTTGTCATATGTATCATCATCATGATAACCATCATTGTCATTGTCGTCGTCAACGCCATTGTTATTGTTGTTATGGTCATCAGAAGCAGAGTAACACTTATGGTGGATGTAATATCTGTATTGTTAAATATTTACTGTCTAGTTAAATAGTTAGTCCGTTATTTAACTTTGTTTCAAAATTTATATCACCCTATTTCTGCACAAATTTCATGCTTTCTACCTCAAGTGTAAATACTTTCGATTAAGGACTTTTTAAGAGATTTTTGTAAAATATTACAAACCCCGGTAGCTTGAACACCGGCTTGGAAGAATTATCAGATCGGTGGAACAGAACCGCCAGTCCCTTAATTATGCCGTCTTTGTTCTATATAAATTACCACGGGATCTCTCGCAAAACTTGTAGCTTGAACAGTCGAATACAAATGTAGGTTGGCGGTCCCTACAGTCTATTTACCTGAATTTCACAGCCTTATCGGTTGAATAGCAATCTCTGCTAATTTATCCCAGTCTGATTACTGGTGATGTCGTTTTTCACACCTCTGCGAAGTGCGACAGTAAGTGTATCTGTGCCAATGTCTACTTATTAACCACCAAAACCTAGTAAAATAATTGCGTACAATGTGGCTTCAACTGACAACGTTGCAGTTCAAATCGTCAATCTTTCTTCCAACTTAAGATCAACCCGATTCAAACGTCTGATTCCAGTATTTAATTTATCATCTCAAATTTTTTTAATATTCAGGGAAATTAAAATCACATACATTTCAATCACGTGCCGGTACTGATTTTTGTCACGTTATTGTATTTTTAAAAAAAAAATTCTTTGACCTCGGCAATTTTTGAAAATGGGATGGTTTTATAAAAAATCTGATAGTGATTTTTTTTTTGTCGTTTTAAACTTTCGTTAATTTGAAATACCGTTCTTAAGTCATTTTTTCAAATTTGATTGATAAGGTTTGAAATAGGTAATCCCATATTCCTATGTAGCTTCATATTATCAGTGGCTTTCTGAAATAATGGTTGGAATGGTGTTCAAAAAGTTAACATATTATTCCGAAATCGCAAAGAAAGACGAGCCGTCAGTTTCACAAAAACAATATACAAAATATTTGAAATAATGATGTTCATCTCACGATTTGTCAGTACGACGTTCTTAAGTATAATGAACGTGCTATTGTATATCAATAATTGTCTTTCTTTCTTTCTATTTATAAAAATATTTTAGCAAGGTCTTTCTTTATCTCATGACTATAATGAACTACATTGTAAATATATTGTTAACTTAAAAATACTCTTTTAATAAATGAAGTTGAATCGAGCAAGTACCCAAAACTGTCATTCGCAATCAATTGACATCTTGCAGAGGTCTTTGTATAGTACCAGATGCCTTACAAAGCGCGTGCGTGTGTGTGTTCTGTATACGGACTACTTCTTCCCAGGCATGAATAACTGACCCCGAGTAGTCAAGGTCATGCAGTGTGAATCCTGTGTGCTTCAGAAATACAGCTTTCTCATAAATTTGGACAGTGTTGCCAGCTTCACCGCCCAAAAAGATGTCGAAGTCGGACTCTAAACAGAGTACGACGGATGAAACAAATTTGACCTGTTTCTTTAAATTTTATACATCACCATTACTTAGAGATGAGAGATGTAATGTTTAGATTGCTTAGACTGACCACAACTGTAATTGCAATTAATGAAGAATACGAATGTTAGCAAATAATTGTACCGATAAAGTAACTATTGCAGATCAATAGTCTTGCAGTATTGGTGTTTTCATTCAGCATGTGGTAGAACACAATCTCTTTATCTAATTTGAAAGGGCAATTTTCAAAAAGAAATGTTAAAATTAGGTAAAATCCTTAAATTTAAATAAATGTGGGACAGAGCATGCATTGTTAGAAAGTACACATGTATGTCTACAGTAGAACTGATTTTGTATTGTGAATGGTATACAGTGTAGGTTTAATAATCAATAAACATTTAAATGAAAATTGATAATGTTAGAAACTATTAATAATTTTAAATGATCAAAATGAAAGGTCTTCGTTGCAAATGAGAACGAAAGAATTGTATACAAGACCTCACTCTTAATCAAATGTATAGTCCATTGACTTTATCCAAGAGTATTTGTACAGACTTTGTTAGCTTTTTTATATTTTCATGATGGCGTAGTGGTAGAGTCACCGATTTGTAACTCATCTGTCTGGCTTAGCCTCCCACTGCGTGGGTTCGTGTCCTGGACCGGGCGAAGGACTTAATCTGCGAAGGTCTTCCAGATGACTTGCGGTGCGCCGGTGGTTCTACCTAGAAAGCTGGACGTTGCTATAATGATCATACTTGGTCGCTGCAATTTATTAAAAAAACAAACAAAACAACTCATCATAGAAATATTTAATGCCAAAAAGAAATTACGTTTTTGATATCAACATCAAAATTGCCGTTTAGTTTAAAAAATGCGTGTTAATTATTCCATATTCATTAAACGTTAATAAAATATAACATCTTGCATTGCATTGTTTCTGATGTGTAAAATAATTTGATGACATCCAAAAGCTTCCTTTAACAATGTTATGAAATAACCGGCTTAAGATCCATAATTCCAGAGCTTTATTCAAATCCTTATTTCCGACTTGTTTAAAACCTTAACCATCTTTGCCTCGTTAATGGGCTCTGCATTAATGCGCAAGACCTTTTTAAAGAGCTTCAGCTTTTAGGGCAGCATGTTATAACGGATAGGCAATCAAAATTTACGAGCAGCTTTTAAGGTTTTAACAGTTCAAGTCACAAAACTAAAAAATAAAAGCAAAACAGACTTTAGTTCCCCAATTCCAATTTCACATGAACATGATGCTACAAACATTTACACTTCTTTTGTCCTTTTTTTCTTGAGTAAAAAAATAAATTTCACTGACCATCAACAATAAAGGGTTGTTCTTCTAATAGAAATACAACTTCTCTGTCTTCTAAATTCTATATGGACATTGTTTTTCCATGACGTCACTACTTTCGTCATTGGTGTGCCGTAAAACCCAAAATACATATACTTTCGTCATAACATATAAAAATGTCAGCGCTCAGACATTTAAGTAAAATAAATGGGGTTTCTTATCATTGTTTCTAATTGAGAAACCCTACAGGAAGTGCAAAGTTAGAGCTCTATAAAATCGGGTTAAGCACCCCATTCGGTACATATTGCCGACTGGCCGTTCCAAAGTGGTAACTGTTGTGTTTGCTTTTTTTGTTAAATGACTCATCACAGATTTTTTCTTACGTGTAATTTCACATTTGGATTGCATGTGAATACCTTTGTCCTGTGTCTTTTCGGCCTTCGGTTTATGTTGCAATGCTCATAGGGCTTTGTCATATATTCTTATTGTTATTGTTTTTAAGGTTGTATCAGCTGGCTTTTAAGATAATTAAATTAATGGCTCTTATATATAATAATATTGTTATATGTAACGGCATTGATAGAATAACACGATATTTCACTTATAACAATATTTTAAACTTAGAAGACATTTATCAAATCGTGGCATTTTTGGACATTTTAAACATAATTCTAAACAATTAAGTCAGAAATTTAGGAAATTATTCATTATTAATAGTTTTAATTTGCCCGGATTTTGTGTTAAACTGTCTAAAGGCAGCGTTTTCGGAATGAAAATTGGCATACTCGTTGAAATAATGCAGGTCTTGTCACTTGTGTTTATCCTACTATAATATATATTACTGTATGGAGCTTAACGTAACCCGATAGGAATAAACAGAAGCTGTCACTTGGACCGTTATAATTGATTGCATGCCGCCTTAACAGCGCCGTTATTAGCGGCTCTGTTAGTTAGTGTTTCTTTTACCGGTAAATGATTTCCCATTCTTACCACTCACTTGCTGCTTGATGCAATGATATTACGTACCATTCATTCAAATCGTCGTGTCCTAATCTCCGCGTCAGAGGTGTTGTGTCTTGTGTCTGGCGAAGTCCAGCTAATAATTGGTGGAGGAAGACCCCAGACTTACGTCCGGGTTGAAAGAATATAACCTCATTTTTCTTTGAAATGTGTCTCCAAAAGCAATATTCTTTGATTATAGATTAAAACAATAAAGTTTAAATCTTAGGAAATCTTGAATACTGATTATATATATATATATATATATATATATATATATATATATATATATATATATATATATATATAAAGTGTTCGTGCAGATGTGTTTGTTAATTAGTACAGCCTGTCCAATTTAAAATAAAACACGCTAATAATTGTTGTAATATTCACCGAGCTTTCATTGCGCGATTAGCCCCCAAAACCTTTCAGTTGAGCTGTAAAATGACGAGAACTGCAATTACTGATTATTAAAAAAGAAAACAAAGCATTTTAATACGACAAAATGTTTAACCATGAATATGGCACTGAAGAGATTGCGGACGAATTATTGCAGTCCTGCAGTTTGAAAATAGGAATATGACAATCGATAGGCGTAAAGGTTTACTCGTTGCTTAATCATAGTTCTCACGTTATTTTTTTATTGTTTATGTTGTAGTTCTTTAGAACACACAAAAGAATCGGAACACTTTAATAAAACTGTAACAATGTCGTCGTTCTCGGCGACCTAAAAAATAATACTGACCCGACAAACAAGACTTAAACAGATGAATATCTTTTAATGTTAGGAAGTAGAAACTTAAACTGAAGCAATGGTAGCTATATCTGAAAATAACGTTTTCGTTTTAATGGTGTTTATGAAAAAGATCACATCCTTTAAAATGCGATGCTCTCGCTAGACTAAATTTAATTTACGACTTGTTGCTTGTGTGGTATTTCGTTATCTTACAAACCATCAATATAATACATGTATTGATAATCTACTTTAATGTTAACCGCAAACTGGTTGCACTTATATGCGTGCGTTGTACTATTTCATTGAAACTGTCTTAAATAAATTACACGTTTATCAAGAGATTCCATTTTAAAACAGACAACCCATTTAAATTATTTGGAACAATGCCCAATTACGCTTTCTGGGATTTTATATTTAATAAAGATGCAGTAAAATAGATAAATGACAATACTACAATCTGATTCATAGATGCCGTCGGTATTTTCGATCAAAGAAAAATGTCTTAAATGCGATATCCGACAGTTTACCTATATCAAATGTATGTAACATATTTTTACGATTTCTGGGAATTTAGGCAATTATTTCTGCATTAACTTATTTTTTTAATCTCAGTTTATGGGATTTTGAACACTACCTATATTTTAAGACAGTACAAATTGCGAAGAATATTACTCAAAATGCTTATTCTTTCCAAATCTATAAATAAGCACGGTGGTGGTCTCTGTTAAAAATAGAAACTGACGTCATCACGGACTACACGAATGGCGATCTAACGCGATCAGAACAGTTACATGTACTTGTCACGGTGTTTTCTTAGTTTTAAAATTACCATCTCTTCAGTGTGGCTCAGATAAAAAAAATACATGTTGGCAATGAAGAGTAAGGACTTATGCTTCACTGTTCACACAAACCTAGGCGTCAATGAACATCGTTTTGCATGACCTTAAAAGGTAAAAATGACTTATTAAGATAAGAAAAAAATATTTGGTCCAAACTGTCGGATACCACGATAAGGTAATGAATTTCACGATACATTGAACTGGATACTTTTCAAGTAATGGTTTTCTACTTAGATTTGTATTTACCACATGTATTGCGTTAAGTGAATGGTAGCTTTCAAGGATTTTCAAATGGCTCGAGAAATATGGAAAAACCCGCAAGGTTATTTAATAGACATATATAGACAGGTGGTATTAGGAATGGGATAAAGGATTTAAAGATTTGATGCTTCAGTCAAAACCCTCTGATAAACGCTATTTCATGAAGCTATTGTTACCTTAATGTGAGGATAGTTGACATACATCCCTGATAACTTAACCCGATATTAATGTAGAGGTTGCTTCATTGATAGAGTCAAGTGAACATTTGTTCACAAAAGGGTAGGTAAGGAAACTTATCACATTATAAGACTAGTGAACTATTGGTGATATTCGATTTGTTTTACAAACCATAAAAACAGGCTGCGATATGCCAAAGTCGTCGAAAATGTAATGATATAACGCCCTTGTCTTGCTTATGCTAATTATAAGGGTGGTTCCATGACTTGTGGACCCAGTGTCAGGATAATGTGATTGGGTATGGTATCATACCAGGTGTTCACAGCATGGTATACACAGTAAAGGCAACACTATATTTGCTTCAAGTAGATACCGTCTCCAGATAACTCCAGATAACTGAAATACTGTTGGTGGGACGATAAAGCCAATAAACATAAAAACATAAACATGGATCACATAATTTCCCCAACAGACTTTTCAACCCGTATGACCAGTATATTTTTTTCATTTTATTCTTGTTTCATATAAAGGTAAAAGATCCGATACAGGAGATTTTTAGATAACGTTTTGTTTATAATTCTTAATTTAGAAAAACGCCACATAGTTGTGTGCTTTGGTCCTAGAACATTTATTTTGCGTTTTTATCTTTACTGAACTGTTTTTTGCCTAATTTTAAGGTCACACATGATAGTTAAGTAGTAATACCGTTCAAACGCACACAAACTTGTTTTATATTGTTCATCATCGAAAAACAAAAACAACAACAAAAGTCAATAACACAAAAAACATGCACATTTCTTTATTGCTCACTCAGACGGAAACAATTTCTTACATTTTAATTAACGAGTAAAGTGTGGTATATTTAATATATATATATAGTCTAAGCAAATCAAGTCATGGATACAAGTGGAAATTTTTCCTTATTAGACAATACAAAAGGACGGAATACTTTAGCTAGTCTTTCAAGGATTAATCAACTTAGAGGACAGTAGTGCGACGGAAATAAGATATACCTACTTACAACCACTTTGTCGTCAGCAACGACAGATGTGGTCTTGAAGGAATGGCCAATGTCCTGCAGAGAGATCTCATCTCGGTGTATGCTGACACGTTACCAGAAACTCGATCTGTTCAACTACAAATGACATCCGGATGCTAATATGGACTTATGACCTATGTTATTCAAAGGGATCGGCTTGTTTATATTCAAGGAAAACAAAGCAAAAATAGACGAACGTCACTTCAATTAATAACATCAAGTTTTATGCGTCAGATGTTTGGTAACAATGAGTGGTAAATTGATATTGGAAACTTACATGTCTCTGTCGGCTTGTTTCAAAGGCTGTTTTCCATTTTAACCATCCCATCTTTTGTTTGACTGTTAGATGTTATTCATTCGCCTCTTTTAACATAGGGGTATATAAAAGAATTAATATTTGTAAAATTGAATTATTTGTTTATTGTTTAAACAAACTACACAAAATATCATGATGATCACAACACATTACTATTGCATGCAACCATATGACTATACTTGAATGTAAACGATTTAACGTCGGCTTGATATAAGCTTGACCTATTTTAAATCATTTCGTATTTTGATCACAAGTAAACCTTCGGGCAATTTTACAAAATATTTTTATAGCAAAGTACATCTTGCAATCAAGTAATAAATTAAAAATGAAAATGTCGTTGAGAATTCTAGAAATTTTACACCCAGTCGTTTGCTCATCTCATCTCTCAGCCATGGTATATTTGCCAACAACGTACGGGCGACCAACATTATGTCGTGAATTTCAAACAAACGTTAAATGTGAATGTTTTCTAGATGTATTTGTCTAGACCTTCATGTTCTTATACAAAGTCGATGCCACGATAATGAACTGATATTTCTACTGAATAGTAAACTGTGGATTGGTATATAAAGCGAGGCAACACTTTAGATTCATAAGTAAGGAAGTATGTCTTAAAAATTATTTCACCACAATACTTGTATCGCTTAAAAACACCATGAAAACACTTATTCAACAAGGGAAAAGCTATCCTGCATTTTATGAAATTGTTTTATGTGACATTAACGAAATAAAGGGTCTCAATAACGTTTCTGACAGTTCTTGTCTCTGTGTTTGTCTCTTTTAGATATACTTTATATGCCTTTGTTCAGAGGTATTTCATATTTTAAATTCTGTCGTAATTCTCATAGGATCTTGTTTTCCTATCAAGCCATACTAACCCCATTAAATTGGTACAACACAATTTAGAATATGAACAATACGACCAACAAGACTGGCCAATACTTAGCAAATATCCCCGCCTTGGGCCCGACTTAAATAAAAATACATTGAGAAGCGGCGGTTGAACCCCACGAAATATTCACATACGTTATGCTAGAATTTGTATATAAACATTGTGCTTGTGCAATATTTAATAAGATAACACAAAACATGTATTTACACATTCTTAATGGCATCGTCAGGAGAGCAGCGGACTGCCACATAAGACGTCTTTGGTTCGAATCCTTTAAAAGGTCAAGCATTTATTTATGTTTGCTTTTAGTACAGTTTTGTCGTTTTCATGCTTTTGTGCGACTATTATTTAATTATTTATACTTCCTGAATGTATCGATATATGCGTTTGGTAGTATCGTTCTTTAAATAAAAACATTAAAAGCTTTCTGGAGAAGGTAAAGCAATATGCCTGCTAGAGTTTAACTCGAGGCTTGCAATAAGGCTTGGTCGTGTAAAAATATTTTTTCTTTCTGTTAACCCTTTCATTCATAGTAAATGTATAGGATTTTAAAAAATCACTTGATTTTGCTGATTTTTAAAGATTTTAAACGCATGGATTGTCAGTATATTATTATATAACCTATATTAAACTGGTCTACAAATAAACCCTTAGTTGTGTTGCTTCTGCTGAAGATAAAAGGCATAATTGTGAATGCTTTACAAAGGCGTAAAATGGCATATGCATGAGCAAAATGGTTAATTCTACGCTGTTGAAATGCTGTGAACTATTTCTTCTCCAACAGTTCGGTTCGTCAGATGACGTAGATTTCACTAGCATCGTTGGAATCTTTATTTTCAGTAAATATTAAAGACGTTTCTCATAAGCACTATTCAAGACATAGATTTTAAAACCATTATCTAGCATCGTTTTTTTAGATGAAAAATTATGAACACTTTCTATGTTTTCATTTTAGAAGAAGCAGGGAAAAAGAAACAATTTGTGACTCATTGATTTTCTGACATAAATAAAACACCTATTCCTGGTCATTTTATTGACAACTGCGCCATTGTTAAAGAGATATTGTACCAGACATAAATGTAGACAGGCAAACTGGCTATTACATAAGGATAAGGTAACATTTTATTACCCGATAGTGGTAAAACAATGTCACAGTTGACGTCGAGGATTTAGTCTAAAGGACAAAGTCTCGTCTTATCAAGCCATCTGACATTTGCTGGGGTCACTTAACGTCAGGCGTAATTATCTTTGTTAACAAGTTGTAATGCTTTAACCCGTAGACAACCGTTGAAGTTATTTATTGAATTGGGGCGCTCGTGGCGTAGTGGTAGAGTCGCCGATTTGTAACTCCTCTGATTGCTTAGCTTCTCACCGGGTTCAGAAAAAGTAATAAAAAAGAGCCTATGCCGAGCTTACTATCATTTTTGTCCTGGTCAATATTTATAAATGCTTGTATGAAATGCCAAGGAGTGTTATATTCTTTTTATCACATGATTTTAGTCGCCAATATACGACATTACGAAACTTTATACTTGGTGAAATAGTGGAATAAGACGATCTGCAGCATGATGACACCGATGACGTCAACAATAAAAAAGTTATATTACACTTATTCAAAATAAAATAATATGTAATGAGTGTATTGAGCGGGAAACAATGGCAATTTTATGATTAAAATTGGAACTCCAAGATGAATTTTGCGCTCAGTATGATCTTGGTTTATTCTCATTCGAACGTAAAAAACAGATTCTTTGTTTAGTTCTGTTTTTGGTCAAATAATTAATAGCTTTGTTTCATGCAATAGTCACACTTATCGCTTTAATGTGATGCTTGCTAGTGCAATTAATGATATGATTGAGTTTCAATGGTGTTTTTGAGAGTGTGGTTACGTCACGTGCAAGTCATTATAGAAACATATCTGAGTGTCTACGTCATGCCGATATCAAATTTCCCGTCATCTTTGCTTTTTTCGTTTACAATTAGACAAGCGATTGTGTGAAGGGATGAACTATGCGGATGAACTTGAGGAAAGTGCTGTCGCTTTGTGTCCTGGAGTCTGGCAAATGTAATCTACGTGCGAAATACACACACACACACACACACACACACACACACACACACACACACACACCAGACACACACACACACGCACACACACACACACACACAACAGACACACCACACCACACACACACAGCAAAACACACAACCACACACACCAACACACACACCCAACACCAACCCCACACACCCACCAGACACACACACACACAACACACCAACCACACCACACACACACAACACACACACACACCGAACCCACACACACACCAACAACACCACACACACCACACACACACACACACACACCCAGACACACCACACACACAACACCAAACACACCACGACACACCACCAACACACAACACACACACACCATACACACACCCACCGAAACAACACACCCCACACCCACACCATCACCCACAACACACACCCACCAACCCACACACACACACACACACCATACACGACACCCATAACACACACACACCACCCCCACCCCCCACACACACACACACACCACCACATACACACCACCACACCCACACCACCACACATACACACACCACCATACCACACACCATAAACACACACACACCACCTACCACACACACACACAACATACACCACCACACAACCACCATACACACACTCACACACACACCATACACACACACACCACACACACACACACCATACCACACCATACACACACACACCATACACACACACACCATACACATACACACACACACACACACCATACTCACCCACATCACACCACACCCCATACTCACACCATACACACACACCACACACACACCCATACTCACACACACACACACACCACACCATACTCACACACACACACACACACACCATACACACACACACACACACCACACAACCACACACACACACACACACACACCATACTCACCACACACACACACACACCATACTCACACACACCACACACACCATATACTCACACCCACCACACACACCATACTCACACACACCACCCACACCATACTCACACACACACCCACAACCATACACACACACACACACACACCATACTCACACACACACACCACACCCATACACACACACACACACCACCACACACACACACCATACACACACCATACTCACACACACACACACACACCATACACACACACACACACCAGACACACACACACACCAGACACACACACACACACCATACACACCACACACACCACACCATATACTCACACACACACACACACCATACACAACACACACACCACACCATACTCACACACACACACACACCATACACACACACACACACACACCATACACACACACCCACCCACACACCAACCCCACACACACCATACTCACACACACACACACACACCATACACACACACACACACCCACACACCATACACACACACACACACACCATACACCACACACACACACACACCATACTCACACACACACACACACACCATCACACACACACACACACCATACACACACCATACACCACACACACCATACACCACACACACCATACACACCCACACACACACCATACACACCCACACACACACACACTCACACACCATACACACACACACACACACACACCATACACCACACACACACCATACACACACACACACCATACACACACACACACCCACCACCCATACACACACACACACACCATACACACACCATACCACACACACACCCACCATACACACACACACACACCATACACACACACTCCATACACACACACACACCATACACACACACACACACACACACCATACACACACACACACACCATACTCCACCCACACACACACCACACCACACACACACACACACCATACACACACAAACCATACACACACACACACACACCATACACACACACACCTACACACACACACTCACACACCATACTCACACACACACCTACACACACACCATACACACACACCACACACACACACACACCATACACACACCATACACACACACACCACTCACACATAACCACACACACCACACACACACCATACACACACACCACACACCATACACACACACACCATACACACACTCACACACCACCATACACACACACACCATACACACACACACTCACACACCATACTCACACACACACACACACACACCATACACACACACACACACCATAACAACCACCATACCACACACACACTCCCACAAACCATCACACACCCACACACCCTACCACCACACACCACACCATACACACACACACACCCATACACACCACACACACCCACCATACACACCACCCTCACACACCACCATACACACACCATACACACACACACACACAACCATACAACCCATACCATACACACACACTCACACACCATACACACACACACACCACACCATACACACCACACACTCACACACACACCCATACACACACACACACACACACAACCATACACACACACACACACCAATACACACACACACACCATACACACACCATACACCACACACTCACACCACACTCACACACACACCATACACACACACACACTCACACACACACCATCCACACCACACTCACACACACACTCACACACACACCATACACACACACACCCATACACACACCATACACACCCACTCACACACACACTCACACACACACACATACACACACACACACTCACACACACCACCATACACACACACTCTCACACACACTTCTCACACACACACAACATACACACACTCACACCACACCTCACACACACCATACACACCCACACACCATACACACACACTCACACACACACTCACACACACACATACACACACACACCTCCACACACACCATACACACACACACCACACCATACACACACTCACACACCCCATACACACACACACCATACACACACCACTCACACACACATCCACACCCACCATACACACCACACACTCACACACACCATACACACACACACACACCACACACACCCAGACACAACATTCACACCACGCACACACACACCAGCACACAAGCACCACACACACCACCGAACACTCGCACAAACCACCACAATCATCATAATCATTATCATCGACATAAATGTAATCAGCAGTATCTTAAGTCATTATATTTTTGATACCATCATCATCAGCAGATTGTCGGCAGTATCATTAATGTGCGGGAATATTTTAGCATGTGAAAAGTATAAATAATAAACTGCTATAAGCCCTCCAACAAATAACAATCCTTAATGAAAGTCAGTTGTTTATTTGCAAGACTTGTTTAAATCATTAATTACTTTTATCTTTCAACGCATAAATTTAAGTATCTACTTTTGGACGGAAAATATGTATGATTCATATGTTGTCTGTTCTAACCAAAAGTTTTTGTCTTGTTACGTCTTCATAAGCCGGATGTCCTAATATAGCATGGATTTTTAAAGTAGACAATTTAAACCATAGTAAAACATCTAAGAACGTTTCAATATTAATTACACGTTTATTTAACCATTATGTTTGTAAGTATTACTCTGGTAACAAAGTAAATGTTTTGAAAATCTATTGACATCTTTTTTCAGACATCATAACAATTAATGGGATACAATTTATGCATGTGAATAAACTATAAAGTGAACGTTGAAATACAGCTTATATCATTTTCATATCATATGGAAATGAACGTTACAAAGTATAATACAATTACTATTACAATAGATACTTTAGACAAAAAATGTCAACAGCCATCTTTATGCGGCATTTTGGAAATGTCATCCATTAAGATATTTCTTATTTTCTTTGGAAAATAAATACTGAATTTATGCGAACATTCGATGGAACTTTACATAACTCCATATAACTGTGACATTTAAAGGGGTCGGAACTCGTTCGTTGCCACCCTTGAACTATAATCCCAGGGGAGATAAGTACTAGACACTTAATCATGAAGGTGTGCCCGTCATGCAGAATTGATATCTTGAGCACGGACTATTTTTGTTTAATTCATCATAGGAATATGGTTGTGGTGTTATGTATGAAGTTGACTCTATTTAGAATAAGAGTTTAAGAAACAATTTTGTGTAGTTCTTTTAATCGAAATAATACCTCTCTCTCTCCTAAACACGATGTGGACATTATTTTCCAAAGACGTCACTACTTTCGTCATAACTTATCAAAGAAAATGTCAGCGCTTGGAATTTTTTATTCAAATAGATTGGCTTTCTTTTCATTCCTTGCATTTGAGAAACACACCAGGAAGTGCGAGGTTAGAGCTCTGTTAAACCGGTTTAAGCTCCTCAGTCGGTCCATATTGCCGACTGACCGTTCCAAGGCGGTAACTGTCGGGTTTACTCTATTTGTTAAATGACTCATCACAGATTTGTTCTTTTACAGTTGGCTTTCATGTGAATACATTTGTCCTGTACCTTTTCAAATTTTGGTAAATATACTCGTAGGACTTTGTCATACTATTATGATTAACGATTCGATTGACTGCCATTAACCCGTATCTCGGGAGGTAATTGCTAGAACCTTGTCGTAAGTTTATATTGTAATCATAAGGGTTTGCATCAGATTGTCGATATTAATTATTTACTGCTAATTGTTTTAAAATAAGGATTCGACAAACTGTAAAGAATTTCTGCTTGGCTTTAAAAATGGAAATTTTTATTTGCATGGGAAACAGATGTGTTATAAACATTGTTTACTTTCTCAATTAGCATGTATAAAGGAATGCTTAAAAATGAAAAAAAATGAGGTAAATTAAGGAGAATACATATTGTTAACTCAGCTGGACATAGCGGAAGTGTAACTTGTTTAAATGATGTTAATTTTTTTTGAAAGATAAAAACAAGGTGTGAAATATCTTATTGTTATTTTTACAGTGTAAGTACGACTGTTACAATACACGTAACCATTGCATTCTTGGAAGATCAATGGTCACAAGGTATATGTCTAGATTTTTTGTAAATGCTCATTGGCAGTTGTCAAAACTAACGACAACGGTAAGATAACACATTGCAATAATGCAACTAAATAATCTGACAATGTTAAGCTGTTGATTTATCAATTTGTAGGTAAGCGCACATATATGTTTATCCGCTTAGAGTTTCTTTGCTGGGATTCCTCTCTTGTTGATACTATGTTAGTATTTCAACGTTAATTGTATATACTGTTATATTGTAAGATAACAATATATGACTATTGCCTTACGCCTGATGCAGGTACATGATGGAAATGGTTTCCCATTGATGGGGAATTTAATTAGCACCCTAAGATTTTGAATAGGTAAATAAGAAAAGGTCCTATCAAAACCCTCACAGATATTTAAATTTTATCTATCAGTAGACAAAGGCAAACAAGGTAAATTCAAATGTGAAAACAACAAAAAAACAACAAAAAAACAACAACACAGAGACGAGACATAACACACATAAAGAAAAACCATCAGTTACCGCCTTGAGACCTCGGAGGAAGTACAGGTTAAAGATGTCCGTAAAAAGGTTAAAGCCTTCATTTTAGCTAGGATCGTTACAGGGTAGTAACTGTTTCTTGGTCTATTTTTGTAATGCTTTATCTCAGTATTTGAAAAAATAAACTGAAACTGTTTTAAATAGTGTTTAAAAATCATACTGGATATAAGAATTGTAAAAATAAATCATAATCTACTCTTTTGTCTGAATATGTTGTTTGCAGAAATTGACAAGAACAGTTCTTGTAATCAATCTTAAATACTGCAGACCTGTCTATTGTTTATGATAAACTGTTGTATAATCTGTGTTTATCCCTCTATTATAGCGAGCGCTTCAGTGGCTATGTTATTGTCTCATGCTAGCAAACCATTTATTGCCGCATCATAGACCAGCAAGAGAAACAATTAAGTCAGATTTGATTGATTACTTTTGGTTGGCTTTGCCTCATGGCTTGCGTAATGGCATAATAACAATATTTACCGCTCGACTCTTTTTATTGTGTTTGTAAATAAAACGTACCATGCGTGCATATGGACAATCTGGAAACAGTATTCTATGCACTGTTATATGGAGTTATATCGACATTAGTATGTTACTTATTATAGGTGATAGGTTTGACTCACATTTCCCCCCCCCCCCTCAAATAACCAAATGAGTCATTGTTACCTGAAAAGGTCTTGTAAAATGATGCCCATCGATGCCCTAGATAAAGGGTGAAGGGTGAAACATAAATCCTCGTTCCTCATTGCAAATAGGTTTTTACTATCTGAACCACGCTGCAGAGATAGCTATTTTTATCTAAGAAAACCACGTGACAACTCACTTTTGAGATTAAGTTTAATCGTCATTCGTCTAATTATTATTATTATTATAATACCGTCTCCAGATAACTGAAATACTGTTGGTGGGACGATAAACCCAATAAACAAACACTTATTATTGGTATTATTATTATAATTATTATTATGAGATAGTAAACGAGATGCACGTGCTTCACGAACCTTCGTAGACAACGCTAAAGAGTTGTCTACGGGATTTAGACAACAGCAGTACTGGCCACTGATTGGCCAGTGGGCGGTAGCTGTGTCTAAATTTAGCAGAGATCACTATCGTGCCTATTTATGGACTTGGAATGCTTGAACTTTTAGAGTGTTTCTATCGCGATTTGTTTTGCCTAACAGACAGTGTGCAAAATCGTCTTTACTTATACTTAAGTATGAGTAAATGCAGAAAGTATGTCCATTATACCCCAAAGCAGTGATAGGGTATTGTTCCGATTAATTTGATATTGGCAAACTGTCGGCTACTACCTTTAAGAAGAAGTTTTCTGCTAATGCATCCGGCTCTTACTCTCTATTAATTACATTCAACGATATCTTTTCTGTTTTTACTGGCCCCGAGTATTTTCTGTCTCAAGCTTAAGCGACTTGTCTTACTGCTTTAATGGAAAGACAATGTTAACATGCAATGTTTAATTTGATTTTATATCTTTTTTCTCATCTGTCTTTAATTGTTATGTGAGTCTGAATTTCCGAAGGTAGGATATTGAATCAGACGAAAAACATTGTTTTCTCTTGTTAATAAATTTGTTAAAGATTCCAGATGAGATAGATAATTTCCCTTGATGCATAACGGGTGTTGTTATTTGTTCTGCAGTAGCTTCTTACGAGGCTTATACGTATGTACTTCGTTTCAAATTAAGACGTCAATACAATTGTAGGACTAAATAAATAGTTTAAACAGAACATCTAGAGTAAATTATATTTTTTTTTTTGCTATCGTTAATTCAAGTCATAATGTTTAGGACAACGGTTTGGAAACAGAGAAAGGGTAAATTTTATTTGCAAATAACCATTTTTTATATTCCGTGAATATCAGTCTTACCGTTCCAAGGCGGTAACTGCTGGTTTTTCTTTTTGTTTGTTAAGTCTCGTCTCTGTGTTTTTTCTCACTTTTACATTTACCCTGGTTGCCTTTGTGTAGCGGTAGTTCAGATTTAAATATCTGTGGTAATTATTATAGAATATTTTCTTAGTTACCTATTTCAAACTATGAATTTTTACTTACTTGTCCTACGTGAGTTAAACTGTGGTTAATTGCCTAAACTGATGCGTTTGGTGACATTTTATTTTAGACTCATATATTTCGCAATTTTTAACAATGTCATAACATTAATTGCAAGCCGGTTAAGTTTTATTGGTGTGTCATTTCCATGTTTAATTGGTTGAAATCTCCCTCTCAAAAAATCTCAAAAAAACACTGTAACGCAACACAACACACATGAAGAAATCCAACAATAACCGCACTTTGTCTGCAAAAGGACCGACATGGTTACAAACACTTGGTTTACGAAGCGTCCCATTGCCGCACTTCCTGAATAAGAATATATGACAGTCCTATAATCGTTGCAGCAGATACCATCATTTGAAAAGGCACAGGACAAAGGTATTCACATGCAAGCCAAATGTAAACGTAAAAACAAATCGGTGACGAGTCAGCAAACCCAGCATTACCGTCTTGAAACGGTCAGTCGGCTGTACCGACTGAGGAGTTTAACCTGATTTTACAGAGCTCTCTTCTCGCATTTCCTGGTAGGTTTCTCAAATGCAAACAATGAAAAAGAAAACCGATCTGTTTGCATAAAAATGTCCAAGCGCTGACGTTTTCTGTGATGAGTTATGACGAAAGTAGTGACGTCATTGAAAAATAATGTCCACATAGTGTTTAGAAGAGAGAGAGGTATTATTTCGGTTAAAAGAATTACACAAGAATTGTTGATTGTAAATGACATTAACTTGCTTGAATCGAGAAAAAATGTCCAGAGAAAAATAAATACTTAATAAATAATAGCATCCAGTTCATGTGAAGATGAAATTGAGAGTCCAATGACCATCAAAGGAAATACACGTAACAATCCTTATAGGATGCATTAAGTGACAGCATAGATTACATGCTCAGCTAGATTTGTTACGACCGCCACACTGCATTAGAACATTGCTGTTATCATGAAAAAGAATATATGACAAAGACCTATGAGCAATGCAACATATACCAAAATTTTAAAACTCACAGTACAAAGGTATTCACATGCAAGCTAAATGTAAAAGTAAAAACAAATCTGTGATGAGTATTTTTTTTAACAAAAAAGCAAACCCGACAGTTCCCGCCTTGAGACGGTCAGTCGGCAATATGGACCGACTGGGGTGCTTAAACCGAATTTCCAGAGCTCTAACATCGCACTTCCTGATGGGTTTCTCAAATGAATACAATGAAAAGAAATCCGATCTATCTGATTTCAAAATGAAGGTTTTCGTACAGACAAATAGAGCAAATAAAACTTTCCCATGAAAACATGTAAAATCTTACTGTTAAATCTGCAATAACATATACTACATTTACAAGTATTAATTTGCCTAAATGTTTGTAGGAATGTTCTAAAAGTCCTATATACAATATCGCTAGACCTAGCACGGACTGTAGGTGTCTTGAGGTAAGTGTTCATAGCGTTAAATCCTCGGCAAAAGCCTTCTTACCAATAACAGCATACATGGGCATCATCAAATGTGAAGACACTACACAATCTCCTGATTACGATTTGTTCTGATATAATGGTTTGGGTATTAACAAAAATACACACAAAAATACTGCGTGGTTGTCATGTAAACAGTAGCTTAGAATGTTATAGGAAACTGGTTAGATCGCATGAGAAAAAATATATGCTTTTCAATGTTTAATTAACATGAAATCACTATTCTTTAGGTTGCCAATTGCATTTTGTTTCACAGAAATCATAGCAGTAATAATGACTTAATAATATGGCTAAAGAAATTATACATTTGCTAGCAGAAAGTCACAATATAATGATCCACTTTCAGAAAGAAGACAGGAACACGCACACACCATTACTCACTCACCCAGACCAACAACTGGTGTTATAATTCACTATTTTATGAGCAAATCATGTTCTCGGTAAAATAGATTTGAAATATTAACCGCAAAAAACTTCCAATGCCTTATATTGTTTTTAAAATATGTTATTACACGTGCCACATACAAAAATACAAGAGATCCGGCATACCTTTGTCTGTTCTTCGCAACTCATACAATAATCATATAATTATCTAATTAGAATATAATATATCAACCTGCTTATTACTATTGTAGGTTCTCCTCAGCTAAGACGGTATTGTTCTTTTATATTGAATGGCAAATTACGTGCAGGGAATTATCAGAATACGGTGACACGAAGCAGGAAACTCGAGCTAATGAACTGTAAATGCCATCTGATTGCTAATACGAAGTTGTGACATATATTATACAGTGACATATATGACACAGTGAAATGAAGTTGTTTATATTGTAGGGAAACAAAGTAAATTAAGGCAAATGCCATTACTGGTAAAGGCACTAGTATGTCGTCGTGGTAGGATTGTGTGTATTAAATGAATAATAAATTGTTGGACCCTCCGTAAAAGCTCAAGTGGTAGAGCGTCAGCTTGCGGATCGGGAGGTCGTGGGTTCAAACCCCGGCCGGATCATACCAAAGACTCTAAAGTTGGTATTAGTGCCTTCCCTCCTAACGCTCAGGGCTAAGGGGACAACATTACATGTACGCTTGACTCGTCGGTGTCAGTATAATGGACCTGCCGGGTTCTGTCCCTGGGCACCTCATAAGTGCCCATGTGCTATAATGATAGAAATCTCGCTGCTCAGTATCGGCAAAAATACCGGCAATCCCAATACCAATCCCAAATTGTTGGTTTAGACAACAGAAGATTTGATCATTGTACTATTGCATATTTGATTCTTAAGTATATTATGCAGACAAATTAAAAATCTTAAATGATTTGAGTAATAATCTTCGATCTAATTTTAACCCATCAGTCTTTTCATCAACGACAAAACATACCGAATTGTTCACAAAGTACACATGCTGGATTTTTGTTTTATTTTGCACTCCGTTACGACACGCGCGTCGTTGTAAATAGTTGAAATTAATTTTCTTTCTATTATAGCTTAGCAAGATAAACAATAAGTTCTAGCACAGTCACCAATTTTAATTGTTTGTGTATTTGAAACAATATTAACTTTAAAGAAGGTGTAACGAAATGTCATAATATATTGTTGCTTTTATTCAAGATTTATATACTTAATTCATATATTTAGAATATTCAAATTTATAACGACCACCAATAAAATTGTATTTGTGTAGCTGAAGTGCTGCTATTTAGATTTAAAAGAGACAAGATTTATTTCTTGAGACACTGACTTTTGATTGTACAGTCCAAAATGGTGTGATAAGACGTACCATGCACTGCTAAATTTATTTCCAAGATACCTTAGACTTAACTTGTATGAACTACATGCAAAGGGTCCTCAAATGTCTGTTCGTTAGAACTCATTAGCACACGATGCAAGATCGGATAAACCCTAGCCGACAACTGGTATGGTTTATTGTGTTTATCCTCCCTCCAACAGTATTTCAGTTATCTGGAGACGGTGTTCATATTGAAGCAGATACAGTGGTCTTCACTGTGTGTAGCATGCCTTGAACACATGGCATGATACCACATCCAGTCACATTATCCTGACACCGGGCTTACCAGTCTTGGAGCTACCATTATATTTGCTTGAGCATAAGCAAGGGGGCTATATCAAATCCATTTTTAATGAATTTGGTATGTCGCGGTCCGTCCCGGGAGAGTCGACGCTCTACCGATTGCGCTACCAGGTGCGGTGCCGACAACTGTCATTCGAAGCTGAAAACTGGCTTGCGATATACTATATAGATATTTCTCTCTTGCCTAGGCATATAACCAATTACAACAATGTTAATTTTTGTCTTTTAACATGGCGTATGTGATATACACAAGCTAAGATGATCACTGCTACACCGAATAAAAAATAGAGATTGAAATCAACTGAACTTTACAGAAGTTGACGGCACTCACAAGAACACTGGAACTCCCCAGAGAGAATAGAGTTTAAATTAGCAGAACCGTCTAAACGTATTTGAATTCACGAGCTAAAATTTTACTTCTGAGAAATAATGGATTTACTTAACCTCATACAGCTCATTAATGTACTCGTGGAAATGTCTTCAACATCTGGGGTCGCTGACATTTTACACAAGTACTTTAAAAGAAGATAGGGCCCTTTCCTATGCTGGTTCTTTGAATGTTTGTATTGAATAAAACATTAATAAATATCATCTCTATCCAGTGTTAATCTTGAATCTTATCTGAATTACTACAAGAGAACATTGATGCAAAGAATCAAAGGTCGCCATTGAGGTCGTGTTCAACAAGAGAACATTTTTTCCATAACAACAAACCGACCTAGAAAACCTTATTTTATATTCACCTTAATTTTATATTCACCGAAGGTGAATAATAACTGAAATTTAATGCAGGAAGGCGTGGCACCTCCATTGTTTATAGAAAAACAAGGCGCCATCCATAGGACTTTTCCAGGAACAATTACAGATAGACACCGCACGCATGCGCGGTAACAATGAACGATATTTTCTGTTTAGTCACTTGCCACAGGATTGAAAGCACAGAAATATAAAAGTACATATCATTATATTGACCTATTAAAGAAAATACCACAACATCTCATTCAGTAAAGTAGTGCTACGGAAGCCTTTTTTCCGGTCGTGACAAATAAAAATGTTTTTTTACCAGTTAATTAACATCAAATACAAAACGCTGTGCAAACGTGGTCACGGTGACCAAGCACCTTGCTGTGGAGATCCCCGTTATTGAATATAACACACCTACATGTAGAGGCATTGCGCTATTTAACTGTTATATAATGATACTTAGGCAAATAATTTCTACCGTATAAACTTAAGTTACACCAGAGAATTCAGGGGATGGGAGAACACACCAATAAAGGATACTTTTCTTCTGTAAGTATGTGTAACGAAAACAGCCACTGAATAGTGTGTACATTGAAAATCGATACATTCTGTCCGCAGCGCAATAATGAAACAGCGGACACTGTCTGCACATCATTATGTGGTCAATGATTGGAAAAAAAGGTTCGATTAATTTTTCCAATTTATAACTTCCTGGAAATCTCAATTAAACCCGGGTGTGGTGTATGTGGGTGCGCTCGTGGCGTAGTGGTAGAGTCGCCGCCTTGTAACTACTCTCCCCTTGTGGGTTCGAGCCCCGTTCTGGACGAAGGACTTACTGAGGAAAGGTCCTCCCGCTGACCTGTTAGGCGCCGCTACTGTTGCACAGACAGTTGTCTCGGTCTTCCTCCACCAAAATAGCTGTACGATGCTTTAGTGATCATAATTGGTCCCTGCGATGTATTAAACAACAACAAGCCAACAAACAAACAAATAAACCCAATTGTATAATCATATAGTAACAATCTAGTATATATTCATTTATGATAATGATTCAACAATATATATGCCAGATGTAAAATAGTGTCCAAAAGAAACGATACCAAACTTTTTTGTTTTTCTGCTAAGTGATCTCCTAGAAATAAAAACATAGGTTTGCATATCCCACATTCAAAATGCAGCGTATTCCGTAACAAAATACCGTAAACATTTAATTAATTCCGAATAAATCGTGTACTTTGTGAAAATGACATTAATGTCTGTACCACGGTTTGCAGTGCAAATCAACAGAATTTCTATGTTGTTTTGGTTTCATTGTAAGTCCTTGCAAACACGTGGTATCGTTTCTTTTGGATACTAGAATTTTTAATCTTTTAATTTTCTTAATTTAATCTCTTAATTTTTTAATCACGATTTATTTTTAGATGACTCCTTTAGTCTTACGTTTGCTTCAGTAAATGAGCCTCGTTTGGGAAATGTTGACCATTACTCACATTATCCATTTTCCATAATTTCTTTTCTTTTTACTGAGTTGGTTGGAATTAAAGGTAGTAAAGCACACCTTACTCATGGCGAGATTTTTTAGTTAGTCTACGCTGGTATCTCCTTATGTGGGGTTTTCCAAGACCGATAAAAGGTAAATCCTATGTAGTCGCCATTATTTGTTCGGGGCAACATATATGCAGCGTATATATAAACATTATAACATATCATTTTTAGCTCACCTGAGCACAACGTGCCCAAAGGGAGCTTTTGGGATACCGCTTCGTCCGTTGTCCGTCGTCCGTCGTTCATCGTCCGTCGTCCGTCGTCAACATTTTAGCTTGTGAACAGGCTGGAGGCTACAGTTTTATCCAATCTTCATCAAACTTGGTCAGAATGTTAGTTTGCATGAAATCTTGGAGGGGTTCATTAATTGGTCAAAATCTTGGATGAGTTTGTAACTGGGTCACTTGCGGTGAAAAAGTAGGTCACAAGGTCAAATCTTAGAAAAAGCTTGTGTTAACAATAAAGGCCATATTAAAAGGCCAATCCTAATCAAATTTGGTCAGTATGTCTGCTACATGACATCTTGAATGAGTTCGTTATTGGTTTTGGGGGGTCAAAAAATAGGTCACAAGGTCAAATTTTAGAAAAAGTTTGTGAACACTCTAGAGGCCAAATGTTTAGGCTAATCTTCATCAAACTTTGTCAGAATGTTTGTCTACATAAAATCTTGGATGAATTCGTTATTGAGTCACGTGGGGTCAAAAGGTAGGTCACTGGGTCAAATTTTAGAAAAAGCTTGTGAACACATTAGAGACCATATTTATAGCCAAATGTTCACCAACCTTCGTCGGAATGTTTGTCTGCATGAAACCTTGGATGAGTTCATTATTGGGTCACATTGGCTCAAAAAGTAGATGACTAGGTAAAATCTTAGACAAAGCTTGTGAACACACTAGAGGCTCCATTTATAGCCCAAACTTCACCAAACTTTGCCAGCAAATTTGCCAGTATAAAATCTTACAAATGTTTTGAAGTAAGTCAAGTTGATTCAGTAGGTTTCTTGGTAAACTTCTAGAAAATATTATCAACCCAGTGGCCACACTAATGGTCCAGTCTTCACCAAAGATTTCTAAAGTAAGTTATTTATTAAGTTTTATTTTACAGCCTCTGACACTGACCATGTCTAGAGTATTTCCTGAGTCTGCAATTAGACACTATTTTAAATATTCTCAAATATGTCCATAATAAAACAATATTTATCTTAATTGTCATGTGGATTCCGTATTTGAAAGAACCTCATTAAGTAACGTAGTGTGCAAAAGTCATTTTAACCTCGTCTTTGTCAAGACAGTAATACTGACGACGATCTAAATTAGAAAAGTGTGATTAGATTTGTGTTGATAGGGTATAAAAGAAGTATATGATAACAAGCATAAATCATTATATAGATAGCAAAAATATGTATACTACAGTCAGCTTTGATGCGTACCGGACCTGGTACATGTATAAATAAAGTTGTAGAGCGTCGGCTTCAGGTACGGGACTTCCACGACTGGTTGGCCCGGTGTCAGGATAATGTGACTGGGTGTGGTATCATGCCAGGTGTTTACGGCATGCTTTACACAGTGAAGGCATTACCATATCTGCTTCAAGTGGACACCGTCTTCAGATAAGTAAAGTAGTGGGACGATAATCCCAATAAACAACAATAAACCCAATAAATTAACATTATGATGCTGGAGTTTAAACAAATGTATTGATTGCAATTTATATTTTTATAAATAAAACACATATCAGCATTTAACATAGTTACAAAAGAATCGTTTAAGTTACCTTATACGCAATAAATAATACATATATACGAGCATGTTGGTCAACAACATCGAATTAAACGGGTTTCTTTCATGTGGTTTTGCTAATATCTTTATTCCTGTTTTATTATTGTAAAGCTATCGCTAATAGAATGTCGATTTTAAAGTGAATGCTTCCCTAATTAATGTACTTTTCATAAGAATATATAAGCAACTTATCAATAAATGACACTGGTCTTTATTTGACTAAACAAGTATAAATAAATATAAAAGGATTGGTTCACAAGATAGTGCATTATGATCATATCATGCAATTAAAAAAGATTGGCAATAATCTCTTTTGAAGTATTTAATCGAAATTAGAAAGCGTCATTGGTGTTTAATGATAAAAATCATAATGATGATGATGGTGATGATGATGATCGTGATGGTGATTATGGTGATGATGATAATGATAATAATAACAACAACATTTATAATAATAATAATAATAATAATAATAATAATAATAATAATAATGAATTATAAATGAATAAATATTATGTTTAGTATTGTTTTGGTCATTCGTATTTTTGCAAAATATAAATTATTTGTGAAAAGTAATACTCCAAGTGAAGGAGTGGTTTTCTCCAGATATATTGCTAATTATGTCTTGAAAATTAATATTGGTTATAATTAGTTTTATTAGTCCTGCAAAAATATAATTATTATTATAAATCTCACAAACTTGAATTGATTAGTGTGAATCCTGAAGGCAATATAGCCTACATGGTGATAGTATTCAATAACACATCGGTAACTATGTGTTTCAAATTAAAAATATTACTTGTTATATTATAGACTTTATGTAGCTCATACAGGGTATAAACCAGACAATATAGCATTTAATTAGGACTTTCAGCACTCTTAGATAACACTTAAACTATAAGTAATCCAAATGACAGGAACAAAATGCCAGCCAGTCTTAAATATTATAAGCACTAAATTCCAACAGAAGAAATTGCACCTGGCTCTGCGAAAAAAATCACTGTCCAAATTTATATACATGTACCAAAACCACTGTGTTTTACTAATTTTATCAGAAATCAGGCTCTATGAAGTAAAAATGGCAAGGGATCGACTGTATGGAGAGAAATATACTATATGATCAGTAAATCTCTCATGACTCTTTTTGGAATGGTTATTCTGCAATGCTACATGACATTTTGACAATCTCTTACATTTCTCTGCCAAATAATAGCCTTCTGCGTGTATTTTATAGGAAGGCAGCGGCGGCTAATGTGCAAAGCTTAACGCTTTTTGTATCAGAAATAATACAGATCTGTCTGTTATTCATGGAAAACAGTTGTGTAATCTGTGTTTATTTCACTTAAATAGCAATAACTTCACTGGCTGTGTTATTTTATTCTAGCAGATCAATGATTGCCTTTTTACAGACCAGAGAGAAAAACATCCAAAATGTGTTACTGTGATTTGAAATTGCCTCATGGCATGCGCAATCACGATTCACTGTTTAATTACAAATGTCTTCATTCAAATAAGAATATAAGATGAGGAAAGATCCTATAAGAATTACAATATTTTTTTCAATTTTCAATCTGACCTACTTGTGCTTAAACCTGATTTGTGGAGCGATCTAACCTCGCACTTCCTGAAGGTTTTTCTCACAGTACATAAAATTCCCATCAACGTGAGATTACAAATAGAAAGCACCTGCATTGGGAGTTAAAACTTCTTATTAAATGAACTATCAGCATATGTTCAATATGTACAGGAGATGAAGCCGCAGAAACCAAAAATTTCCTCGCGAGAATAGTTTGGAATAAATCAACCCAAGCGATAACGGATAATAAGAACGATTTAATGACGGCATACGATAAGCATGCAAAGACGTCATATGCTAGAATTATAATGTCAAAAACACACACGAAGAAAGCAAAACCTAAAATGTAGTATCGTGAAGAGATAATAGGTAATGAAATCCAAATGTTTTGTTAAATAATAATCCGAGGAGTTATCCGCAAATCGCATATTTTATAGTAATTGCGTCAAAATACTGAAGTTATACATACTGCGCAATCTCACAGAAAAGGCATGGAGACTAATCAAGATGCCTCACCTATACAGGGCACATGCAGAGACGAGGATAAGAAACCTCACAGTGACTGGGCTAATTTTAGCTTAAAGTCGCTGGTTCATGTTCTAAACGACCTACCCAGTCATCATGTAATTGAAAAGCAATGCGAGGTCTTGACTTGAAAAGGGTCACTTGCATGCAATGCGGTAAAAGGAAGAATTCCCGGGTTGTAACCATCAACAATAAATTTCCTGATACTTTTTGTAAATTGATCAGAGCAGTTATTGAGACACTTGACTATGTCAATCTTATATAAAACATTTCCATCAAATGCAGGATGTTTTATGACTTGCAGCATAAGTGTTTTCAGATTGCTTTTATATTTTGAGCAGTCAAATCATTGCGGTAAAATAATTTTGAAAACGCCTTTCTTTTTTTTGTGAAATCGAAAGCCTTACTGTAACAAGTTCGAAGTAATAAACTGGTTTGTAGCATCGACCTATTCTACTTCAGTACAAATTCGTACTTAAGTTTGGGGTATTAAACTCTTTTACATAGGAAGTAATGCTATAGAATATATCAGATACATATCATACTGACGGAAAATATATAACTTTTTAAATGTATTATGATTATGTTAAATAATCTATAAGACATACGCAATATTTTTAAGTACTCTATTATTTGCACATGACCAATTTATTTTTTAAAACGGTTGTCAAATTTTGTTAATATGTTATAAAATAAAACTTTTAAATATGCCTCTGTCTCTAGACAAAGAGTTATTTTCTTAATTATGCACGTGTCATGCTTTGTCTTGACATCCTATAATTTGAGGTATAACAACAAAAAGACATGAACATGTGTATTTATCCATTTCAATAGACAAAAGCACTTACAGATCTAAGGCCAAAATCAGTTTTCAAACACAAACGTCGTTTATTTCAATTAAAAAAGAATGCTTTATTTTTCTTTAGGGATGCATTAGTAAATTTAATAGATTTGGCAAAATTATTCAGAATTGGGAGGAAATAATATTTGTCTTAACCAAAAAACTATATATGTGTAACAAATTCTGTACAAACTGTTTTATTTATTGCTATACCAAATAACATTAAAAGACGCATTTTCACAAAAAGTACCAATGTCACATGTGTAATTTTGCCACTTTTGTGAGGAGCGATATATCAAAAGCAGTTCTACGATATGTTCCTATCGATTGTACAAAATGAATATTATTTCCTACATACTTATTGGTCTTGGGTTATACAGACGCTGAAGACGACTTACTGAACCAGCAAAGCCAACAGGTGAAACAGATTGCAATTACAAGGGCTATTGTAGAAGCCTCTATTTCAACATTCATAAATGCTATCATATTATGTTACTAACTTGTTTTCAATTATAATTCACATTATTTTAACCTGATACGTTTTTTTTTTCTACCTATATATATATTAATTTTAACCCGATTATACTTAATTCACGTTAAGCTTTATTTTACTCGGCGCCGTATGACCTATCAAGTGTCGGTGTGCCGTAAAACCCAAAATACAAATACATATTATGTTACTAATGTACTGGTTTTGTCGCATTAGGTAATGTTGGATCACTGTTTTGCTTTTAATGCCGAATGTTTTTAAACAACCCAACCGGCCGCAAAACTCAGGTGATAGAGGTCGTGGGTTCGATCCCGGGCCGACTCAAACTAAGGACTTTAAAGTTGTTAGTAGTGACTTCCCTGCTAACGCCCATGGCTATGGGGACTCGTCGGTGTCAGTATAATGGACCGGCCGGGTTCAGTCCCTAAGCACCTCATAAGTACCCCTGTGCTATAATGATAGAAATGTCGCTGCTCAGTATCGGCAAAAATGCCGGCTAATCCAATCCAATCTAAACATCCTAGATTATTTAGTTAAAATTAACTCTGATCCATAGATAATATGTGGACATGTTGTCTTGCTTAAGTGTAGGGAGAATGCAAAGTGGAAACAAGTCTTCCAGTTACATTTATTCAATCGGAACGCAATGACAATATATTGCTTAGAACATTGCTGACGGGAATATTCCTCATACCATAAAAAACCCTATTGTTGTGTCATTTTTGTCGGCGTCATTTAAATAACAAGGCGTACGAATTATGTTGTTCTAAGCGTGTTTTCTTACACTTGACTGTAAGCAAATCCTCTGATACAGTACATGAGACACAATATCTGACAATAGATTGTAATGATCTATTTTTGACAAAGTTAACAGATATAATTAGTACTTTTACACCTGTAAACCAATTTCAGTACGGTACCTAACCTTTACAGCACAAACTTCCTAATCCGTTCCCCATTGAAATTGCTAAAAAATTTCGGATCATAGAGAATTCCAGCTGGTAGAACACTTATTTTTGATATTTTGTTCTATATAATAAGATTTAATATTCGTATAGCAAGATACATGCATTGTGAAAAGAGGATACATAAGTAATAGTTTGCTTAGATATGTATGACAATAAGTCAGAAATGTCATCTTTATCCAGTTTATAGTTATAATCGCGTTGTATGTGACAGGATCTGACGGTTTATGTTAAATTCCATAGGTTGTATACTATTGGCTCGCAAACAATGCGTGCGTTGGCATATAAGGACATGTTCAATGTACATATATTATATTTATATATAGTTTTATAATCTACCTGTCGCGAATAATTTCCATAGTTACTATAACGTCTTGCCTACGTTATTTATCTAGGGCCTGTAAATATGAAAACTCATGAAACAGTTGATTTTATCTCAGCGTGAAATTACTTTGCCATTCTCCAATGCTGCTTTATGCCAAGTCGTGACAAAACACCTAACATTTGACGAAATTTTATAGACTATACGTCTACAACGAGTTTATATGCGGGTCTTTTCGTTCTCCGCTAACAAAAGGTTGATGTAGCCATTGTGATAAAATATATATCGACACAGTTAATTATATCAATTATTTACAGTTCTGATAAATGACAACAAGCCATTATTGAATACCACAAGAAACCCAGTGTCGTCCGTCAAATGTGTTTATCCTGTGTTTACTGTACGTTTGAGCTTATTTCTATTCTTTCCTATCCAGTTCGTGAGATGTATCAGATCGATGTCATCGTTGTTATTTTTAGATTCTATTTGTAATGTAAATATGTGCTTTACTAAACAAGATCAACATAATTTAATTCTATAAATACTACGTATCATATTAGGCCTGTGAGAAGAAAATCACACAAACATCTCCTTACTTTGCCATGAATGGGAATGCCCCCTACATAGTGAGGTGGAGTAGGTTGAAATGACCGCACGGTCCGAATAGGCATGAATACTGGGTTAGGTCTGAGATGGGTGGTCAGTACCTGCTTCATATCCATGTCCTAGTAAAGAAGACATGTCATCAAACTGTGAATGTAGTTCTAGCCCGTCTAAATCACACTGATGCTATTCTTTTGTAAGTTTGAAGCAGTAATTGGAAAAACTATACTTCCATTAAATGAAACATGCAAATCAAATGGATGATAATGTGTGTCATTATTTTGAATTACGGAAAAAAGTGATTTGAAAAAAAAACGAGTGACATTTATCGACCAATTGAAAACCGGAACACTATTACAGAAAACGTGAAAACATGCATAGGGTTTCCTAATAAAACAGCCATTTGCTTAATAAATACATCATGTGACTGGATGTTTGAAGGTGAATTTTAACCTTCTCCTCACGCCTGCTACGTACGCTATGCTACAATATTAACATTTCCCGACATCTCTCAACGGAAAGAAATGACATTCGTATTTTATAATCCAAATTAACCTAAGCGAACTTTGAATTGCGCCATGCGCTTAAACAAGTGTGCTCGGCGCGGTATGACCTATCAAGTGTCGGTGTGCCGTAAAACCCAAAATACAAACATACGTGTGAATCTGCTATTATGCTGTTGGAGAGATAAGACGACTTTTAATCACATTAAATGACTTTATGATGATGTATAGTTCATTTTAGGTATTTTATTTCATAGAAAAAGAACGAACATTTCAACGGACTTGAGATAAAATACGCAAGTTGCCGTGTCTTTCGAAAATACGCAGCTGATGAGCTTAAAGCGAATTTTCCTGCGTGTCTGAACCAATAATGTAAATGTAAATATAGGTATTGATTTTTTTTTGCTAATGTTCATGTTTTGTGAATGCATGTGGTATTGCGAGAAAATAACATTAAAGCAATATGTGAAAAGCAAAGAATTATAAACAGAAAGTACACTTGTTTGTGTCTTTTATGGAATGCGTTGGAAATTTGAAATCGACTGTTGTAATAATAATTACGTCACTCGTAAGTACATGTACTAGGAGGTATCGGGACAAGGATATTTCATAGAAATTGCCGAGGTGTTGCGAGTGGTTAGTAGATTTAACAGACTTGTACCACGTCAACTTATTACCAGTATATATTGTACCGATTTTCGCAACTTCGAGCCACGGGGGTTAAGCAGGTTCTATACTCACCTGTTAGCAGTGCTGTGCGAGGGATATAAGATTGTTAATTGTTCAATATTTCTTAAATATGTTTCATAAAAGATAAGCTGCGTTATTGAATGAATTGAAAATAATACTAAATTATCAAGATGGTGCTGCATACGTTATATGTAAAGGCCAATTGTTCGATAATATTTTTAGCTCATTTAATGTCATTGCGCTCTTCGGATGTCCGTCGTTATCGTGCATCAGATAACACATTGTCTTTTTAAACACACATTATACGCCCTTTGATGCGTATATCAATGCTTATCTTGTAGCAAATTTAACATAATTTATTGATTTAGTAGGTAGTCGCCATGTTAGTGATGTCTTGGTGTCAACGAGGTGATAAGGCAAATGTATAAAAGCAAGTCAGTTCAACTTGTACAGTTAGGTTGTTAACTTATAATAAAAATATAATAAAAATGATGTCGGCAGTAGCCTATTATAAATAAATAAAATACAAACTATTTTGATGTAACAACATGATATCATTGTTCATACAAAAAGATATCTTAAAACATTTATCCAGTGTCATCCGTTCTTTATTTCACGTCATTATGTACTTTAGACTTAATATATTATGATGAAGTGCTTGTCCTAGTTTATAAATACATAGATTTGTACTTACACACGCACACACACACACACAAACAAAACACGCACGCACACGCACGCACGGCACGTACAAACATACACACACACATACGAGCGTATATTTATATATTGTCCGACAAAACGCGAGATAAAAAATATTACACTATATTATCCATGCATTTCAATATAATACTGTTTAGTGCATGTACATTAATCTGCATTTAATCTATGTCCTCTATTTCTATGTCTTTCTCTAAAGCTTTTTAAAGCTTTACAGCCATTGCAAGTCAGTATTTGCTTTTACTCCTATCTAATTGTTTGTATAACATTTCAACGCTAGAAAAACCTGACAATGCGAGCCTGATTTACTGTGAAACAAAAACACATCAGAATTAAATATAAGCTGCTGTTTATTCTATGTCTCCAGACATATTTCCTCGATTTAACTTTTAACATATCGTCAACTTACATGGAAACTTTTCCCAGGTACTTTCGTTACAGACAAATGTCTTGTAGTTACTAATTGACGTTTTTGTTATATTTTTATTTGTATTTTCATACGTTGCTTAAATCAATTCTTGCAACCGATTTTAACTATTATATTTGTAGGAAAACATGCTAATCATTACATCTTAGTAGTTAATAAAAAGTCTTGAAGAGTTAACGAAAAAAATATAGATAATTTCTTTTTAGCCGAGGTAATGGTAGATTAAATATTGTTAGATTTAAAGTGAGATTTAAAGTTATGTGTCAAAATATTTAAATCTTGTTATAAGAAAGTCAACAAGGTTTTACTTTCTGGGGTTGCTTTTTGGTGGTCATGGCGGAAAATGAATTTATATATAAGCAATGATGTATTCATAATTAAACACTTCTGAATTTCCTTTGAAGCCAAGGACGAAACGATTGTTGTCTATATTCATTAATTACCCATTGAATGTGTACGCTGGATTAACCTCGAAGGTCGTTGGATAATTATTCCGACGATGTAATTCCTGCAGCTAAATAGTCTCACTACGGTAGGCGTTTGATACATCAACTCGTGCGATAAAAGTTATTGATCCAATAGGACTTGAGCCATCTCTTAAAGTAGACGTTATTCGATTTATTTGGATGAAAATTGTCCAATAGAGAGTGTTATTATAATAAAGAAAGTACAAATAGGAATTTTGTGTTATATCTCTTGTTCTATTTTTGGGGAGATTCAAACCTTATAAAGTCATAGGACTTTGTCATATATTCGTATTCATGATCACAACAATGTTGCTTGTGCAGTGTGGCGGTCGTAAAAAATCTCCCCGTGCATGTAATCTATGTTGTCATTTAATTCATCTTATAAGGATTGTTACGTGTATTCCCTTTGATGGACATTGGACTTTGGTTCTTCAATTCAATCTCCACATGAACAGGAGGCTGCAACCATTTATTCTTCTCTGGTCATGTTTGTTCATGATTCAGACAGTTATTTTTATTTATAGTCAATCATTTTTGTGTAGTTTTTCAAATCGAAATAATACCATATTCTTTTCTAAACACTATGTCGACATTATTTTTCAATGACGTCACTACTTTCGTCATAACGTATAGAAAATATCAGTGCATGGAAATTTTGTATTCAATTAGATCTTTTTTCTTTCATTACTTGTATTTGAGAAACTCGTCAGGAAGTGCGAGGTTAGGGCTCTGTAAAACCGGTTTAAGCACCCCAGTCGGTCCATATTGCCGACTGACCGTTCCAAGGCGGTAACTGTCGGGTTTGCTCTTTTCGTAAAATGACTCATCACAAATTTGTTTTTACTTTTCGCTTGGCTTGCATGTGCAATACCTTTGTTCTGTGCCTTTTCGGAGTTTGGTATATGTTGCAATGCTCATAGGACTTTGTCATATATTCGTATTAGAAAATCCCGTTGAACACGCTAGCGGTCACTTTATCGCACAATCTTCACCAAACTTGAATAGAGCGATAACCTACATTAATTGTTTGATGGTCCCGGATTCCATCCCGGGTCGCGACATGCCAACGTTGTTAAAAATTGTAGTGGTATAGCTCCCTTGCTAACGCTCAAGCAAATATGAGGGTAGTTCCACGACTGGTTGTGTCAGGATGATGTCACTGTTTGTGGTATCATGCCAGGTGTTTACGGCATGCTATACACAGTGACGTTATATCTTCTTCAAGTGGACTTCACCTCCAGATGACTGAAATACTGTTGGTGGGACAATAAAACCAATTAAGAAAGAAACAAACAAACAATTTTCACCTTGTTGAAATAAGTATACGTTTGGATTAAATCGATTCAAGATACATATACCTTCTCTTTCCAAACAACCAGGCGCCACGAAAGAAGGCTGTTATTTTGCTAAATAAAATATATTCGTGTTTTTTTTTTCAGATATATGTATATGTTGCAATGATCATAGGATCTTGGTTTTATATATTCTTATTCATAATCACAACAATGTCACGTGTGCAGTGTGGCGGTCGTTAAAAAATCTCCCCGTGCATTTAATCTATGTTGTCATTTAATTAATCCTATAAGAATTGTTACGTGTATTTTCTTTGATAGACACTGAACTTTGGTTCCTCAATTCCATATCCACATGAAGAGGATGCTGCAATCGTTTACTCATCTCTGGTCATTTTGTTTCTTGATTCAAATGTACCAGTAATATTTTTGTAGGTCTTCTAATCGAGATAATACATATCTCTCTTCTAAAATCGACGTGGACATTATTTTTTCAATGACGTCACTACTTTTATCATAACTTGTCAAACAAGACTTCAGCGCTTGGACATTTATTCAAATGGATCGGTTTTCTTTTCATTGCTTGCATTTGAGAAACCCATCAGGAACTGCGATTTGAAATAATGCAGTATTGTCTTTTTGTTTATGGTAAACATGTGTGTTATTGTCTTTTATGTCTCTATGATATCATCAGTAGCAGTTGTTCTGCAATTGCCGTGCTGCATAGTATTTAAATTGTTACACGCCACCGAGAGAAACAAGGAAGCAAAAATGATTGCTTTCATTCGTTTTGTCACAAAGCTTTGGTAAAATGGCGCAATAACAATTCTTACCGATCGACAATAAATTAATAGACGTGCCATTTTCAATACCATACTTTGGCGCTTTGCACTCTTGTGTTGTGATAATTTGAAAATCACGAACTTAGTTTTAAGTATTTAAAATACTATTTAATTATAATGCATTCATTTCATGTTAATTTAGAACAAAGTGCAATAGTAAAATGTCAATACCAGAGTGTGGGCTATAAACACTGGCGCTAGATATAATTAAAGTCAAAAGTCTTTGTAAATTAGTTTTATGATAAAATGCAGTGTTGTTTTGATTTTTGATAGTTGTCTGTATGTAGTTTTTTGAAACAATTTTGTCATGTCAAATTAAATCTCATTTAAACACCACCAACATTATGCGTAAAAGGTGTCCAACAAACTGGTTCAACAATACATTACTGTATTCTGTCGGATACATCATGATTTATAATAAAAATAATAGTTCTTTCTCTCTCTGTCTCTGTCTGTCTCTCTCTTCATACCGCTCTACAATCCCAAGCTATCTTTGTAAATACCATGGCGTCAAGTGAAGAATAACTTTCGTCTGTAGAAAGGAAACTGTTTTGATCGCGTGAAAACAACCGCTGTAATTCAGTGATTTTAATTATTCAGATAAAGCGAACCTGAAATTTTGCATTATAGACTTATCAATCATGATTGCATTCGATTTTCCATGCATTCGTTGTTTGTAGAAGAGCATGCGATCATATACTAACAGTTAAAGATACCGAAATTAATTAAAACTAATACACTGAAAATCCTCACTTTATTTTGTATTGATTTCAGTTATGATATCAGTGGTTGGCTAAAAGATCGAAGTTGAGTGAATATTTCAGAAGAAAACAAAATTAGTCGTTAATAATACGTCCAAATGTCTGAACGTGTTACTGCACTTGTCGTCCTTTTGTCCGTTCACTTTTTTGTCTGAAAGCAGTTTCTCTTGCGACAAAATTCTTTTTTTATTACTCATAGAAATTTCTGAACATTTGAATGAATAACTGATATTGATTTGTAGTTGTGAGGGAACTCATAAACCATTGTGTTAATTTTCTTAACACATAATTGTGGCGGCATCTCATCCTTTATTATTCATCGAATTTTGTTCATATTTGCCTGGATAACTGTTATAAATGCGAGTTTGTTTATAAGGGTAATAACTCAGAGTGTATTATTTTTTCAGTAATTTTACAATTTGTTGTTTTCTTAGCAATGTCTAGTGCAGGCAACTTCGGTTATGTTATTTATTGAAAATACTTCAACCTTCCACCGTTGATCGATATTGACTGTTGTTTGTGAAGGTGAGCTAACGCTTATTACCTCGTTCGTTCCAGAATTATTGTCCTTTGGTAATTTTGTTAGAAGTTCATATTTTCCGGGCAAACCCTCCCTTATTTTTCAGCAAAGTCTTTATAGACGAATCATAATTATTTGTAATTCTACTAAAGCTTCTGGCGTATAATATTCCGCCTTGCTGTTTTTTCTTCATATTCAGGCAAAAGTTTGATTCGTGTTATATAAATAATTTCCTATGATTAAGAAAAATGCAGTTTACATGTACAGGCATGATATAAAAATAACCGAGCCTTACTGGTCTCATTTAGTTGTCAACTTTCAATATAGCAATAAATGCTTATAACTATAGGCTATGTTTACTGTCGCAATTAAAGTATAGGGACAGCTTTCGGAACTCCTCGGAAATGATACCTTCATTATTTTCTGCCACTATCTTCTCATATTAATTGGCATGTAGACCGAAAACTTTTATTGCACATAGATTCATAGGAAATTAATTATTTTTAGTTGTGAAATGTATAGTTTAAAGTAAATCCGACAGGTTCCTTTTAATTTGACCGCGTTTTAAATCATTTATAAACAATAAGCTAGGATTGGCGATTTTGTAGGTTATATAAAATAAAAGTTTTACGACTGCGAAAGTGGAAACCAAAGTTATTACCAGAGAAAAGTTGGAGGGTTTTAAGTAATGTTATCTAGAAGTATTGCCAGAAAACATATAATTTTTGTATGTGTTGGTTTCTGTAAACATGACCAACAAATAAAGGCTGTTTATATTTTTTTGTAAATTTTCCACACAGTTATACTTGAATTATTTAAAGCCCCACCAATGTCACATATCCTTTTAATAGAATTTTGTTCCTGTCACCATCATCACGTTTTGTTTTTAGGTTTTGTGTAATGTGATGTTCTCCGCCCTTACCTGATATTTTTACAATAACATAAATTGCATCGAAATCTGAGCAGATTATTTTATTATATAATCCTTTTTGCATATATTTTGTCTGAATCTCACTTACTACAACTAAACGTGCATTTTCAACAACGAAGTAAAACAGTCGTCTGATATAAAGTAACCGTACGAATTGTTCACACATCATTACTTAAGTAACCTTTCATCGAAAAAGCCTAAAAGTTATGAACACATCATTATCGTGTCATGGACGAATTCGTACATATTCCTTATTTAACTGGTACACATTTTTTATGATTTATCTTTTCTATTAATCTCCAATAATCACATTTGTACTCTACATGGACAAACTGTTATCTATACTTTACAAATAATTAAGCCTTTCGCTTGGATGTTACCGTAAACATATAATGTCTTTCTTGGGGGTAACCATAAGTCATACTTCACTAACTTAAACAGCCTTCTAATAAATTACTCAAATAAGCTCTCCAGTTTATTCGTACAGATTAACCCTGAAAGAATATGAAAAGCACTTTTAAACTGTAATTATATTAAATGCATTACCTTCTACATTTGTATACTTATTTTACAGATTGTAAATAGATAACGATAACTCTCAAGGCTCACCATTTGATAACTGTTAGAGAGAACTGATATTTATCGTGTCTTAAGTGCCACCGCGTAAACCTAAAAGCAATTTCCAAAAGAACTTCTTTAGTTATTATGAGCGAACCCTTGCCTACAGGGGTGTAAATTGTTATAATGGAAAGCTGTTCCATAACCAGCTAACTTGCATCATAATATATGTCTATTTCAGTTACTGTTATCTACAAATTTTATTAAAAAATGTATATAAATTTTGAGACTCTGCAAAACATAGTGCAAAGTATCTGGTCAAATAACACTTAAGAGCTGGAATATTTTGATATTAATAATATGGATGGTATTTTTGACAGAATATACGCAACTAAAACCGGCTAAGCTAAAAGTACATACTAATGATATGTCTCCGAAATGAGAAGTGGGAATAACCTTACTGTAATTGAATGTTATATATAAATGAACGTTAATTAAATTGATTTTTGCGACTGTGGTTGTATGTACTATTTACATAAATGGAAGAGTTAGATCATCCAAGACATTTACCTTTTAGACATGTAGTTCTTTTTCAAGAAAGAGGGGACCTTCATTTTCGTTGAATTTATCTTCTTTTATAAACTGAACTTGTAAATGAATTTAGTAATGGCGAGACACATGTTTTTTACATAGCATCAGTCTATGATATTTGACTGTTCTGATGAATTTTGCCTGGTGTGTGATGAAAAGATAAAATTACTCATGTTGCCGTACATACATTACACTATTTAGCTGTTTAATATAAATTTTATAGGCGCTGTAAAGTTGTGTTCCCATAGTACTTTTTCCTAATTTAACGTAAATCCAAATTAGAATAAAATGAGAAAGTCGTCCAACAAATACAAGAAACTGAAGATCTTAACGCAGACTGCAAACATGAAATTATTTTACAGCTGTATTTAACAGATGATTAGCTATTTTAAGACAGTTATTAGCTGAGTTCTTAATACATTCGTTCGTTTATCCACAAATCAGAAGGAAGTTGGTTGCGCATCATGTCATTGTAATTCCGTGTGTGCTTAACAGTATATTTATATGTTAGTTGCATACAGCTGTACAGTCCATTAATAACGATTACTTTATCTAGTGACCATATAAAGTCTAGCCGAGTTTTGATAACATAAATTATCCAGTGTTGGTATTAATAAAAATCCATAAAACTAAATAAATGTACTTCATTGGTGTGCATAGCTCTGTTCTTATCATACGCAATGGTAACGCAATCGATAGAGCGTCGGCTTCAGGTAGAGAAGGCCCCGGGCTCGATCCCGAGCCGCGACATACCCAAGTCGTTAAAATGGTAGTGGTATAGCTCCCTTGCAACATTCAAGCAAATACAATGGTAGTTCCACGACTGCTTAGCCCTGTGTCAGGATAATGCGACTGGGTGTGGTATCATGCTTGTATTTCCAGTAGTGACATTAAGCCTCTTACATATGACGAGGATAGCCTTGTGGGTTTGCATGTATGTTTTATCCTTTTACACTAACATAGCTTGATTGAGCCATTGTGATAGAACGTTTCAATTTATATATCAAGAAGAAAATATTTCAGCTCAGTTATAAATCACATTGTCAATATTATATTAATATTGTTGTCGTCTTTCTGTTTTCTGTATATATACCTTCTTTAATTGACATTTCGTCAGACGATACAGGGCCATGCATTAGGTCTTAAAGAAGGTTTTCGCTCTAAATTCCCTTATCAATATGATAAAATTAACTTTTCTAACCGGATAAATACATTTTAAACATAAACATATTACTTTTGTTGAATTATAAAAAAAACACAGGTTGACAAAACACATTTTTCAGTTTTAACAGAATAATTTTAAGGAATCACAAAAGACGTACAGTAACTATGTGTGTGTGTGATTTCTGGAGTAGACAGATTAGAATAATACCGACTGTCAGCCATAACATCTGGATAGGCTAATCGTTAATTAACGTTTCGGCGAAAAAACTCTCTTAGTCTACGACAATTTAGTCTACATCAACATACAGTCTAATCATGTGTAGCCCGGGGCAAAGATTGTGATCGATTCATGTCTGAAGGATTTTTCATTCATTGCTATTAGAGTGTTACGTCAGATACAACTGTTGTAGGTCTACAGAAAAGCTTGCATACACGTGTAGCAGTACAACTTTTTAAAATATTAATACAAAAGTCTAAAATTGAGAGCATTTCGAGTTAATTACTCATCAAACCCAAATGTGACATCTCATTTGGTATTAATCTAAATACTTATTACGCATGTGTTGATAAGGTTGAAAAAGCACTAATTGAAACCCGAGTGTCGACTAAATATTTGCAAAGAGTAGTAATTTGAATAGATTATTAATTATTATTGCGTATAACCCCACTTTTAAAAGAAAAACTGAAACTTTTGTCATGACCCTTTCCTTGGCGTCGACGTTGGTTTACCCTTTTGTTAAAGTACGTTTTATTTTAATAACGTTATATATTTTCAAACTGTTAAATATGTAAACCTGTTTTTCATTGATAACTTACATATTTTAACCTAAGATTTTTATTTTTCTAAACACGTATTTTTATTTTAACCTGATTAAACGCTTTGCATGTTAAACTTCATTGAATTCTGCGCCGTATGACCTTTAAAGTGTCGGTGTGCCTTAAAACCCCAAATACCGAAAATACAAATAAAGTCCATTTTCTCGAAAACTACAATTAAAACATTCACTTTAATAAGTGTTTAGTGGTAATTCTTCACTGGAACTCACTTCAAAGATTAGGTAATTCTGACCTTTTGACATAGTTATGCATATTGTTGGACCCGACCTGGTAGCACTATCGGTAGAGCGTCGGCTCTTTGGTAGGCTCCGAAGTCGTTAAAAAGATAGTGGAAAAGCTCACTTGCTAACGCTCAAGCAAATATAAGAGTAGTTCCACGACTGGTTGACCGGGTGTCAGGTTAATGTGACTAGGTGTTGTATCATGCCAGGTGTTCACGGCATGCTATACACACTGAAAGCAGCACTATGTTTGCGTCAAGTGAACATCGTCTACAGATAACCGAAATACTGTTGATGGGAAGATAAACCCAATAAACATGAAGAAACATATTGTTGGATTCAGAATTGTATTTATTCTGTCAAACACTGAGAGAGGTAGAGCGATGAATGTGGACAGCTCTTGTTTAAAGTACACCTCACGGATTCAACTGTTTACAACTTAATACGGAAATTAAACATGTAAAATCAATTTCTTTTCAGCATATGGTCTTGTTCTATGATCAACTCAGGTGATTTGCAGATTATTTGTTAACTGTGCCGAAGTGAAGAACCGTGAATTTATTCATGAATTATGCAAAGAACGAACCCAAAGTGTTTGGACATGCAACTGTTTTACAAAATGCTCAGGCGATAGCCACAATCAAATAACATCTCGTTGTCAAGGCAAATGATTCGGGTTCATTCTTTTCTCTATTTTTAATGTAAGTCGTCCTTGAATTATCGGAGTCTTTAACTTTAAAACTTATTGAAAAACTCATGATTTTTCCTGATTTTTTTCTAAAGAAAGAACTGCATTATTAATTTAACTTGAATATGATCATTGTCTAAGAAGTAACTATATTTTATAACTATAAATTACAATGGTTTGCAGTCATTTCTTCGTGTCGTTGTCACTTAATATTACAATAGTTAGTTTGTGACATATAACTGTTACCTACCATTGTATATGAACCTCATTTGCTTGAAACTTAAACTGAAGTTATCATTCAATGAATTGCATCGAGTTGGCTGTTATAGTGATTCGCCTATGTTAGCAACGCAGAATATAATTTAAAAAACAAAAGGAAGCACTTATTTCTGCATTATTTTCCCCGCTGATTGCTTTAACGTTAAACAGTTATCGTATATTACAAAGACACGAGGAAATCGGAAATCAAATTTGGAAGGCGGCTTATTTACTCAAGAACATGTTTTCCGTGTTATTTATTGTGCATGTAAATATTGAAATTTGTGGAAATATCCTCTTTTAAATGACATTCTGACAAATGAAAATCCTAAAAAATAGAGGTATCTATACTTTAGGTGCGTTTTAGCATATCTGATTATTTAAAAGTTTCTTCAAAATATGCATATGTGTTTTAAACTTATGTCAAAGGTTCTGAACAAAGTTTCTTTTTTCGTTAAACAAAACTGAAGTTTAAACTATTTTGCCCCATTATGCCATTATTTAAACAAAAAATCTTTCTACACGGCACAAAAACGTTGTATGTGGTGAAATAAAAAATGATTTGTAAATGTACCGATAGATGCATGTCAATGGTAGAACACTATCGAATATTACTATCGAAACCTTCTACGCTTGCATAGGGTGTAATACATATCTTTTTTATAAATGTAAATATTACGGCATCTTGAAACATTGCTGAAAAGTTATGAGTTCTGCGACAGAATTTTAGTTGAGGATTTAATTAAGGGCAGGTTAAAACAAAAGATGGGTTTCCCACTATCTCCAATGTCTGAAACAACAAACAAGAATAGTATTTACATCAATGTGCAGGCATGCCATAATCCTTATGTAATTAAGTGAGAGTTCGCCGAGACTTCGTTTAGAATTGAAGTGAAAGCTAGAAAGTGCAAACCCAGTTGGTGCTCTAAGAGCATTGTCGCTTAATTTGAATTCACATAGTTAAGGTTGTTAATGATTTCCGTAATAAAATACAGGTTATGCTTGTCGTGGGTTAAAAACCTTAAAGTTAAAATTAAAAAAAGTATTTAATGCGAAAAAGTTGCAGATCGTTATGAGCTAGCAATGCATTTCCCGGATATATTTTTTTCCGTTTAGATTCTCTAGATTATTCCCTATTTTCGTAATGAAAGAAATACTTAGTTATCTCCCTTGTCGTAAGGTATTATCATATGCTTTATTTAATAACTAATATTTGTAATGGCTTATTTAAAAAAGCGCTTAACTTTTTTTTTAAATAAATTCTAATTTCAATCAATAAGATCCTATTTTAAACGCATGCTTCAATCTGAAGACACAGTTATTTTTAGAGGCACATGTTATGGTATTTTATACATGGGAAGGTTTAAACAGTAAACAAGAAATAGCGACTTTACATATAAAACTATATCAAATTATATCTATATATATATATGTGTGTATGAAGTACAATTTACGATAATTAAGTGTACTGCGATATATATATATATATATATATATATATATATATATATATATATATATATATATATATATATATATATATATATGCAGTATACTTAATTTTCGTAAATTGTACTTCGCACACCAATCATGGCCACAGATTAAAGAAATCGTCACGTTCAGAATAAAACATTTAATGTTCATATGTTTCTTTTTATTTCTATAAATTTATTCAAGCTGTTTACATATTTGCGATTATTAGGTGGGAACACTATTGTGGAATGTATTGAATCATTAAAACGTGTAATCACCTGGTGATTCTGTAATGGTAACGGCCTCATTATTACCCAATGTAGCATTTAAAGCATACATCTTGCTAGATTTGATGCTTTATTTTGGCAAAATTATTAAACAAAGTATTTTCACTGATTCAACAATGAAATGATATCCCATCTACACACACACAACACGTCCGCCAAATACTTACATAACTATGTAGATTTTTTAATGTGAGACTGTAGATATAAGCAGTTATTGAATAGACGAGCTGTATCTATGTATTCACTATCACCTACGCAAAACTGTGACCAGGATGCTTGAACCAGTAAAGAAAGCACCAGATCTTAACATAATTGGCAACTATATTTTTGGCAGATCTTAAAAGCTTTATGACCGGACCTGGTAGCGCAATTGGTAGAGCGTCGGCTCCAGGTACGGGAGGCCCCGGGTTCGATCCCGGGCCGCGACATACCAAAGTCGTTAAAAAGGGTAGTGGTATAGGTCCCTTGCTAACGCTCAAGCAAATATAAGGGTAGTTCCACGACTGGTTGGCCCGTTGTCAGGATAATGTGACTGGGTGTGGTATCATGGCAGGTGTTCACGGCATGCTATACACAGGGAAGGCAGCACTATATCTGCCTCAAGTGGACACCGTCTCCAGATAACTGAAATACTTTTGGTGGGACGATAAACCCAATAAATTAATAAATAAATAAATAAAAGCTTCATTTCCACTTACTACAAATCAATTTCAGTTCAGCATTTACCGAAATAACTAATTCACACATTAAACAACAAATATGAAGGTTGTTTGTTCAGTAAGACCGATTAGATGATACTTTTTATTTGTTATTCGTTATTGGCCCATGAACCATGCGAACGTAGTGCCATCAATCACAATTAATTTCCCTCGTGATTCCATAAAGTCTAGACAAGGTTTGGACACATATGTAATCCAGATTTTGTATTTATATGAAACACTTAATTTTCTGTCGGCTCGCTTCTCGCCTGCCCTTTAATTGCCGTCGTAGGAAAAACACATCATACATACATATATAACGGATATTTTTAGGCGAGCTGTAAGACGTATGGTGATATGCTTACATTTATGTTTCTTCTTTATCCACTAACGGACCCTTGATGTAGCCATTGCGAAAATATTTATCAAGAATTATCATCTTCTACTTAATAACACCTTATTAATTGTCACTACAGCTTAAACCCTAAAGTAAATGTTTGTGAAGTGTAAACTTCTTTGCAATAAAATTGCAAAATTACAATTGATTGAACCGTTAAAAATAGTTTGAATCGCAGAAATACAGTTGTTATTATTTTTTACCTTTACTTTGCATGATGAACTTTAAGTCTTTTTGAGTTATTGTTCATTTAAAATGCGTAGTGTGTCTCTGGCATTGATATTGTTCATTCAAATAAGATAACATAATACAAGCCATGCATTCATAAACAATACTGCAAAGTACATCGGAATTGGCTTTATCAATGAATACTATCAATGTTTATTGTATTGACATTCGTGCTAGTCCGTATGAGTAAAATAATGATACTTACTATAAAATTCCAATATAACCTTGTACGATGAAATTCCAATATAAGCTGTTGTATGTTCTACGTCTATGGAATAATTTCCTGGTGTCTACATAAACTTGCCGTCTTATTGAACGGAAGCCTAACAAAGAAACTTCCTGTGCAGACGAATGCCACAAAGATGTTTATTAAAGCATTGACATTCGCCCTTCCTTTTTATTTAGTTTAAACCTTTGTGTTTACTTTTAAAACAAAATTCTAGTGGTTGATGTAAAGCATATAAATGTGTCATATATTAAGTCATGATACCGCAGCAATGATAAACGTTTCCAAATATAAGACTTAACATAACATTGCTAAAACGCTTCAATGTCGAGCAAAGCAATCAAATCTCTGAATCAATGTTCCAGATAAACTTTTTTGATAATCTTTTCATAAATTAAAACAAAATAACTTAATTTTTAGTTATTAACTTTATAGATATTTATTAGTTTATTAAATTGGTAATTAGTATTCTTGAAAAAGAATATTGATAAATTTAAGTCTTGAAATTAATATATTTATTACTTATATTTAAGCCATTATTTTCTTAAAAGATAAAGATAACAATGTCTTGCAAAATTGATTTATAATTAAAAATGTTGCAAATATTCGAAAAGTTTTCTTGTAATAAATATGCTTTTTCTTGGTATTATCGCTATTTAATAATAAGCATGTTACGGGAAATTTGTAATTATGGTTCGCTAAATTATACTATGTTGTCCCCATTCTCTGTATATCTCAGCATGTTAACTTTAAAGTCTTTAAAAATAACAGCATGTTGTTATGATTTGAAAATCCTTTAGATTGCACATGTAATAATCAGAAATCAGAATAATGTTGGCAATATTCATAGCGTTAATACATTTTAAACGTAAGCCCTTTTTAATGCATATCGAAGGTGAAGTTCACATTGGTAAAACGAATTGTTTCCCAAATGTCAGGGTGTTAGCTTAGCAGACTTAAAATATCCTAAGCTAGGTTTAATTGCGCTAATACTGTTGGAAAACATTCTAAGTTTCGTTTCGCCACGTTCGACATGACGATGTCACATCAGTCTGACGAAGTTACTGAAAGTAATACTTTTTAGTTTTACCTAGAACTATTGCATTTTTTTACCTGGACCTCCAGATATTTGAAATACTGTTGGTGGGACGATAACTCCCCCACCCCGCCCCAAACAAAGAAACAAACTTTTCACAACCTGCCCCATCTGCTTGTCCTTCGCTGAATGCGTGTAATGTAAAACAATAAATGCCGTAAATTAGTTTTTTCCCGGAACATTTCAATAGAAGGTACTGAAGGTTTTAATTTTTATTTTTTCGAATAATAGAAGTAAATACTTTATACTGGACCGGTAGAGCGTTGGCTCCATACCAAATAGGTAAATAAGAAACGGTCCTATCAAAATTTCCACAGATATTTAAATTTTATCTACCTGTAGACAAAGGCAAACAATGTAAATGTAAATGTGACAAAAAAACACAGAGACGAGACATAACACACAAATAGAAAAAACATCAGTTACCGCCTTGGAACGGTCAGTCGGCAAAAGAGCCAACTTGGGTGCTTAAACTTGGTTTGTGGAGCTCTCCAACCTCGCCCTTCCTGAAGGTTTTTCTATCAAACAAACAATGTAAACAAAAATATACCGTCAAAGTCGTTAAAATGGTAGTGGCATAGCTCACTGCTAACGCTCAAGCAAATATAAGGGTTGTTACGACTGGTTGGCCCGGTGTCAGGATAATGTGACTGAGTGTGGTATCATGCCAGGTGTTCACGGCATGTTATAAGCAGTGAAAGCAGCACTAAATCTGCTTCAAGTGGACACCGTCTCCAGATAACTGAAATACTGTTGTTGGGACGATAAATCCAATAAACAAACAAACAACAAACTTTTCACAGCGGTACTTTGTATGCTCTACACTGGACTTTTAAATGACAGCTTAAGAAAACGAATCAAAACAATGTCCACTTGTCAGTTGTAATACATTATCGGAAATGGGTTTTGAAACCTTATGCAAGATGCAAACATCTTAGAAAACTAATTTTTCCAGTATGACATATGCTGTTTGTTTAGTCTGTTTCGATATATTTCTACACTAGGATACAATAAAGGCCGCAATATTTTTCGTTTTACCGTAATGATCTTTATTTGAAGTTTCCCAAGTCGATTATGCATTTACATAAAGATAATTGTTGTTTTAAACCATCCCATTCATAAAAGAGAAAGTAATGCATCAGTCTGCTAATATAATACTTTTGCCAAATCTTATTTGAATATTTCTTGCATACTTTATCACCATACTTGGCAAGCTATTGAAGGGACTTTTTATTTTAACGTTTTTCATTATTGGCGGGAGTATGCGTTAATCAAAATTAAACAGTATGTACAAAGTCACATTTCTGACGCACTTTCTTGCGTCATTTTTGCGCTCGGGTTCTATAAGCATACCATTTAATACATATTTGCAAATAATATTTTATAATGTATTTTACGTAAACATTTCTTCTTCTTTTTTACAATATCTATTGAAATCTCATAGTTGCAAGACTGTGGAATCTTAAATAAGGAAATAATGACAAAGTCCTATTAGCATTGCAACATATATCAAGACTTGAAAAGGCACATGACAAATGTATTCACATGCTAGCCAAATGTAAAAGTAGTAACAAATCTGTAATAATTTTTTTTAACAAAAAAGAGCAAACCCAACGGTTACCGCCGTGGAACGGTCAGTCGGCAATATGGACCGACAGGGGTGCTTAAACTGGTTTATAGAGCTCTAACCTCGCACTTCCTAAGGGGTTTCTCAAATGCAAGATGAAAAGAGAACCGAACTTTTGAATAAAAATGTCCAAGCGCTGATGTATTTCTTTCATATGCATAAGGGAAGTTGTGACAACATTGAAAAATAATGTCCACAGTATTAAGAAGAGAGAAACGTATTATTTCTGTTAAAAGAACTATACAAAATTGTTGACTTTAAATGAAATTATTTTTTTAATAAAAAAAGTAATGACCAGAGTAGTGTAAATGGTTGTAGCATCCTGTTCATGTTAAGTTGGAATTAATGAATCAAAGTCCAATGTTCATCAAAGGAAAATTCACATTACAATCCAGACTTGCTAATGGTCGTGGGTTGATCCTATTGAGATAAATAGCCAATCTGTCACCTGACCGCCATTATTAGTGTTATGTAATCTGTATTTATTGTTGCCAATGGAATAAGCCTTTTATTTGCTCTTTGCCGGAAAAAGTATTGCCACCAAGCAGGGCGATTTCGATGAATAGCCAAGCCGAAGGAAATTAAAATAAAAGGGATGTGTTAGTTCATATAAGTCTGTGTATATCACACAAGTAAATATAGTTTATGCTGAAATAACGTTATTATCTTGGTCTATTTATACATACACGTAGTCTAATCAAGCTAAAATATAATCATATAACGTACATTTTCTTTAGAAACTCGTCAGGAAATGCTAGGTTAGATCTCTGTAAAACCGGTTTAAGCACCCCAGTCGGTCCATATTGCCGACTGACCGTTCCAATGCGGTAACTGTCTGGTTTGGTCTTCTCGTTAAATGACTCATCACAAATTTGTTCTTTCTTTTCGCTTGGCTTGCATGTGAAATACCTTTGTTCTGTGCCTTATCGGAGTTGGTATATGTTGCAGTGCTCATAGAACTTTGTCATATATTCTTATTAATAACATCTTTACTGAAAATGAACTCCAATGAATGTGAAAACAATATTATTTATAAATTTGGCCTTTAATTCGTTTTGGTGATCTTGGTACAGTGCTGGAATCCCGTTACAGGGTTTTCAATAGAATTTTTAAACTGAATTAAATACCTGACTTGTTAACGTACAATTTGTGTTTGTCTCAGTTTCCGATGCTTGGAGCCATTCGCGCATTACATATTACCGTCAACGTTCAGACATAACACTAGTCTTGTTTTAAACAACCTCTGAGGCGTTGACCAATTAGCATGTAGCGAATTAGAAAAAAAGTGTAAAACCGTTAGACGTCATCAAATCCTTTGATTTGATTTATTGTATTACATTTGACTTAGTTAATTATTTCTGGAAAAAAATGCTGAGCATCTCATATCAATGTTGCATAATATCCCACCCTTTTTAGGTTGATTTCTATTAAATTTTAAATTTTGTTTAGAAAACATGTAAAGCAATACTCAGTTGAATAGCGAAATTATTAACTTTATGCGAATTGTATGCATCAAAAAGATAGCAAACCATTTATACAGGACTGTTGTCATATGCATATAGGACAAAATGACAAGGGAGCAGGCAAATATTTGGGTAACACCGTGATGTCTGTGAATATTACATTTCCCTTCACTCTGCATCTTTAGAAACTTAAAATAAACAACTCCAAAGTTTTCACCAAGGAAAAAAAAGCGAAGACCTCTATGAGCTAACAAAAGATACACGAATGCATATTCTTTTAAGGTGTTCAGTTATGAAGCCCAACATATCCACCGTGCGTGGATACTATGCTACAGACGGAAAACCTCGTTGACAAGAGATATACCAATATTGCTGCCGATCTGATTTTGTATGCAGGTTTTGTACTTATAAAAAAGATGCGTATTATGTAAAATAATATTCACGTACCAACTTGGATTTCAACTTGCTTTTTACTGTGCTGATAGATTGCGTTCAGGACGGGGTGAATAAGTGTAATTGAGAACATTATGATGGCCGTAATGATACTGTGCACTGTGTGCCGGTGGCTATTTATATTTGTTTTCCTATTCAGTTGTTATAGTGACTGGTTTGCTGATGATTTATTAGTAAAGATTGTTTAGACCATGAATTATACAGATAAAGCTGATAATAGTTTTATATTAACTAAGATCGGTGGAATCATGTGAACACTTTACTAAAACAGTACAAGGTCAAGTGATGTATAGCCTTTTGTACTGATTGGAGCTAGGAATTTTACAGTCATTGGAGTAAGAGAATTTTTAACAATATAATTTACTTCCAAAACATTCGGATTTTGATTGAAAATGATTTTTTACAATAATATTTGTACTACCAAATCATTCGGATTTTGATTGAAGTAAGTTAAATATATATTTTTGACACATCGTGTTAAGAGACGAGCTGTTAAGCATAATGTACAAACATTTTTTATTTGGCATGAAACTCAAAGTATAAATAGAAATTTAATCTCGGTTTTTCATAATACAGAGTATTACTACTTCGCCGACGAAAGTAAATAGATAAACTGTTAAAAGTCATTTGAATTTTGCATTGGATGCACTTTAAATATAAATGATGACTTCTTATATTGACTGTCACTTGCAAGATGGTTTAGTGTCTGTGCAGATGTAAAAAGCAGTATTTATAAAATATTATGTAACTGTTATGTGGGATTGCATGCCCAAGTTTGCAGAAAATATGACAGTCATACATAGTATGTTATTATATAGCTTTTTACGTTGTTAAAGTTAGAACATTTTCCAATTGATTTCACTGGGCAAAGACGATAGAAAATGAAATATTCTTTCATATTATGTGTAGACACAGGGGTGGTCCAACTCATCCTCTTATAAAATGGGTTTATTAGACTTTTGTTCACAATATCAATGTCTGTGGTGTCTGTGGTGATCATGTTGTGACACAAACTATTTTCAAAATGATCTCTAACAACATTGAACTCTTCTACATACCTGTATTGCAAACAAAAGACCACCAACATGTATAATTTATGTTCTTGCAATGATGACATCATCATATAATTTTTGGATAAGCATGTACAAGCCGGAGGTATAATTAATAATATTGTTATTGCTGACTTATGTGCATTATGGTTTCGTATTTCCGATTACCGTTTTAAAAGAACACGTGCATTTAACTGTGCAATCAACGCCATCTTTTAAAAACTGCTGGGACAGACTACTCTTAATCCATACTAAACAGGTGATTACTTAAATTAACCTTTTATTAACTTTTTGTACTTTTAATTTCTTCTGTTTTAAACACACTTCCCGCAAATGTTGCAAACATTTTTATTGTATCAATGAAATATCGAATAAACATTGGTATAATGTGCACAGTCTTGAGTTAACACTTTTTGCAAACCCCGATGTTATATTCCTATTGAACGGTTGACACTTGTCATTGGGTTGATCGTTCCACCAACAGTATGTCAGTCATGTGGAGACATTGTCTCTTTAAGGCAGATATTGCCGTAAAGACCTGGCATGATACCACGCCCAGTCACATTATCCTGACATCAGGCCAACCAGTCGTGTCATGTACTCTTACATTTGCTGAGGCGTTAGCAAAGGATCTATATCACTACCATTTCAACGACATTAGTGCATTTATATCGCGGCCCGGGAGATAGACAAGTGTAGACATGTTTTCAATATGCAAAAAGCAATTATGTTCTGTAGACTCCCCCAAAAGCCAGTAAATCGTGTAAAGGTTTTGTTTTCTACGTTTATGTCCTTATTTAGTCGAACTAAATGAAGGTATATTTTCTCCTAAACATGACACAGAGACTTCCGCTGCAGACAAATGTTATTTCTGTTGGCACTTTTCGTCGTCATTTGTTAAAGTATATCAACCTATAGAACACAGAATACCTTTAATTTATTGAATATGCGATGCGGCGATAGTTGTCACAGCTTTGTATTAATAAGCATATGCTCAATAAATTTTTCAAAACTTTTTTTACCATAAAATATGATTAAATAGGTTTGCATGATTTACATAATATATATATATATATATATGCTCGCAATAGAAGAGTGGAGTTTGAAGTTAATTGTAGCTTCCATTATTAAATTTTGAATAGAAATTATATTGGACCAAAACATCTCAAAGTATGATGGCTTTGTATGTGCACTAGCTAATGTGCTATTTAACTTTATTTCATGATCTATAAGCTTATTAGTAAATTTAAATTGAATAAAGTTGATGTTTGACGATTTGTTTTCAGTGGACCAAGTGTATGCGCCTTCACAAGTGGTATATGTCAATCTAATTAAATGTTAATCAGAAATTGCTCAACGTTTCGAGTAAACAAGATACCAAGATGATATTTTATGATATTATATTGTCACGTTAACCTCGTGAAATACTCGGCTTGTTTCATATTTTTTAAAAAGAAAACGTGTTATGTTCTTCTCTTAATTCTCATTTTGCACAACGCTTTGATGATTCGACTTTTTTCAGTTTTATTTTAAGGTCTTCATCACGGTGTTATTATATTGGTCACGAAATATTATTAATTTTCTTCTCATTTCTGCTAAAGAAATGCTCAGGAATGTTTAACTAATTACTCAGTTAAGAATAATCTGAAAAGCAACAACAACATCACTTTAGCATCGAAAGAAAAACATGACACCGTTTGAATTTAATCCGTCGATTTCTGTATTATTTCAAAGCATAAATTGCCAATATCATATCAAGGCAACAATCACACTTACCAAACATTCGTGATCTTTACAGGAAGGTTCTTAAATAATCGTTTTTGAATCTAGTCCCGCATTTCCATAAAATAATATTCTATTGACTGATTGCTTGTTATATAAGCTGTCCACAGCTGAATTTTTTAGGTTACACGACCCTAAGTGAATTTGTTTTTATTCTGTAGTAAATGTCACAACTTTGGAAGCAATATAACAGCAAAGCGTTTATTTTGGAACCCCCAAAACTATGTTTAGTGAGAAAGTCAATGTATTATTAAATAACAGGTCCTCTGCGAAGAAAAGTTATGTGTCGCAAAGACGGTTATCCAACCCTGAAAACATGAACCGTAATTTTTGCATACATTGTAGTAAACCCGCACATTTTTAATGAAATGATCAGTTCCGGTCTAAATGATTCAGTCCAGTATTGAGCACAGGAGTGCAGTTATTTTGCATTTTCATAATTCGACAATGTTCCGTTTTTGTTTGGCATCGTATTGCATGAGGTTATCTTAATTGTAGCAAATACAGCCTCAAAACAAAAGAATCTACCTTAACATTTACAAAAACCCCCACTTTATGTCAGGGGTACTACTTCCGGTGGACACCAATCCTTTATCTCGCTAATGACTCTGATGAACGACGCAATACTCAGTGGCGCTATAAGTCGACGACCTGTTCTCCTCATAGGCTTCATGACACATGGTCGACATCGATGTCATTTAGGAACGGGATATTAGGAGAAGCTAAATGACAGTCGTTGTATTTTATAAGAAAAGGTATGCGAAACCTTATGTAAGATCACAGCATGGAGAAAAGAAGTTTGTGAACGTAAACTGATATTTTCAATTTAATTTATCTCTCAGCATATCTAATGTCGTAAAAACTTCTGGAAGACAGTTGCAATAGTTTGACTTCTTTAGATGAGAAGCCGATTTATTGTTCTCTTGCAACTGCTGCCACGCCAGATAAACAAACTTGTTGCGACGGATAATTAAGTGAAAATAATTATTATGCAAAACATAAAATGCATCATTTCTATCAGTGATGCTATTTTTCTTGTTTCGTTTTCAAGTTAAATACCCAAAAGTTCGTTAAGATTGATTCTAAAACAAACGAATAAACTTAAAACTCATTATTCCTATTTTAAAGGAATACTGGTAGGAAATCCTTATCAAGAGCCATTTAAATATCCTGTTGAAAGCCATTAAGTCTTTTGAAATGAAGATACGTTAATACATGTTTGTTGTAACTTTTAACGGCTGCTTTAAGAAAGAAAGAGTGTAAAATTCGACTGCGTTGTATTGTAACATGATGTGTTGAGTCATATTAAGTTTGAAGTATTTCACCAGCCAAGTTTCTCATGCCGTTTGAGTTATGTGCCAGATCTTCAGGGAATACGATTGGCAGTGAACTTGGAATTGTATTGGATAAAATATGCGTTTAGTTTTATCTCTTTTTGACCTTTAGCCCATTCAAAAGAATATTATCATTGTGGTGCGAGGTTGACATGGATACACCCACCACCAAGAGCCAGAAAAACATTGTACATCATTTGTGTTTTGATATCTTTTCGTTTATGTCCCATACGTACTTTAGCTAAAGGTTTCTAAATACTAAAAATTAAATATGAAGATTATTACGTTTTGTAAAATATTTCATTCTTCAAAATTTGTCCTAACATTTAAAGCAAACAATTTTAAGATGTTTAGCAACTATTGGGATTTCTCTATTTGATTTATGTCTTGTGACACTCGACAAATTGTTTTGTCTCCTGTGCATATAACGTTCATGCAATGACTTAATTTCATCTCCGCATGAACAGGATACTACAACCATTTACTCTTCTTTGGTCATTTCTGTTTTTGATTCAAAAGTTTAATTTCATTTACTTTTAACGTTTTTTGTAGGTTTTCTTATCGAAATAATACCCATCTCTCTTTTAAACAATATGTGGAAATTATTTTGCAATGACGTCATCACTTTCGTCATAACTTGTCAAACAAGACGTCAGCGCTTGGACATTAATTCAAATGGATCTGTTTTCTTTTCGTTGCTTGCATTTGAGAAACCCATCAGGAAGTGCGAGGTTAGAGCTCTGTAAAACCGGTTTAAGAACCCCAGTCGGTCAATATTGCCGACTGACCGTTCCAAGGCTGTAACTGTCGGGTTTGCTCTTATTGTTAAATGACTCATCACATATTTGTTCTCACTAATACATTTGGCGTACATGTGAATTCCTTGGTCCTGTGTCTTTTCAATTTATTTTTGCCATGCTCATTGGACTTTGTCTTATATATTCTTATTGCCTTCTATTTTTTAGTTTTTTAGCAAAGTGTGTTCAAAGTGAGTTTTTATAATAACCCTTTGTCCGACGTATGTCGTCCGTCGAGCGCCATGCGGCGTGGATAATTTGGTTGTGAACACGCTAGTGGTTACAGTTTTTATCAAATCTTCATCAAACTTTATCAGAATGAATGTCTGCATGAAATCTAAAATGAGTTCGTACATGTAACTGGTTTACGTGGGGTTAAAGACTAAGCTACCGGGTCACATTTTAGAATACAGTGTGAAGCTAGTGTCCACATTTATGGACCAATCTTCGCAAAACTTGGTCAAACTGTTTCCTGCACAAATTTTGGATGAGTTCGTAACTGGGTCACGTGGGGGTAGAAAACGAAATGTAGGTAATTAGATCAGATCTTAAAAAAAACTTTGTGAAACAATAGTGGCCACATTAATGGTCTATCTTTATTAAACATGTTCAGAATATTGGATACTAGGTCGAATCTTAGAAAACCCTGGTGAACATCCCGGAGGCCTTATTTAAGTTTTAATTTTAAAATGGCATTTCAAGCCCAAAGACCTGTGATTTTGTTTGTACTCTTTGAAAAAGTACATTCAATAAAGCACCAACTTCAGTCGCCAAGAATAAGGTTATTTAACGTAACATTGCGTCTTTGACATTTGAACCTTGGCATTTTATTTTTTGTTAACACATTCTAAATCCTTTGGGGTTGGTTATTCATTAGTGATTTGTAAGAAAACCACGGGTTCATAAAGTTCACTCTGAATAAAGTATTCACTTATATGTCTCTCTTGGGAAATACACATGTATGTATACACAGATCTATACAGGCTCGTAAGACTTTATTCTAAATACATTATTCAGTTATTTATATCTCATGGGGAATGTATACACATTTAAACGGGATAGTCAAGTTCTAATCAACTAAATATACAGCAGTCTTGAACTGATTATCACCGGACGCAATAGCTCAGGTCGTAGAGCGTTGGCTTGCGGATCGGGACGCCGTGGGTTCAAACCCCGGCCGGGTCAAACCAAAGACTTTAGAGTTGCTAGTAATGGCTTCCCTTCTAACGCTCGGGCAAAGTGGACAGCATTAAGTCTGACTCGTCGGTGTCATTAGACAGGTCAGGTTTAGTCCCTGGGTACCTCAGTGCCCCTGTGCTATAATGATAGAAATGTCCCTGCACAGTATCGGCAAAAAGTGCCGGCTAATCCCTCTTTTACTTATTTAATGGGATATTAAAGGCACATTAGACACTTTTATTTTGTTTTTATAAAGAACGGCTTGTATCTTTTAAGCAGAACAACGATGAGACACATACAAATGAATTAGTTTGTAAAAACTAGTACTATTGGTAATTATATTGGCCTACATTTTTATTACACATTTATACACCTGACATTTTACCAGATTGTTACATTTTATATTTAAAGTTAAAAACAGATGAAACAAATAAGATTCAGCTTGTCATACAATCCATTGTCTTGATCGGTGCATTGTATATAAAAGACGTTGTTAGGAACGTTGCCTTCATGTTGCTTTATAAGAGCGTAGTATTTTTACATATTTAGATAAATATTTCTGAATCCTCACCAGTGTTTTCAATCCTGATGATTTTAGAAATCTGTAATCTTTTTGAGGGCGTAGAAATTTAATTCAAAGTGGCTCATTACCAACAAAAACGTATAATACATTTTATCTTGCGAAATGACGACTGGTTGCGATTTTTTTAATCTTTTTCATATATAATATGTCAACTGCGGATAAATCCTCGGCGTTTATAATATGTTTTTAAACGATTAACTCTAAACAATACTACGTTTTATTTTGTTGATTTCCTAAAATTCTATTGTTTCTTCCATATTGTTTACATTTCACTTTTGACACTTTTGGCATATGACGTCATAGCATTTATGACGTCATTATATGGTTCTTATAATATATCAGCGATTGTACTGCTTTATTTTATTTTAAACTACTCTCTCATTTGGAATTTTTTGGTTGCCGAGGCTTTTATCTACTGTAAATACTGTACATATGTTCATTATATCTGTTTTAACTCCCGATGCAGGTGCTTACTGTTAGTTGTGTCACTTTGACGGGATACTTTTATTTACACTGTTTGTTTGATAGAAAAACCGTCAGGAAGTGCGAGGTTGGAGCGCTCCACAAACCAGGTTTAAGCACCCCAGTTGGCCCTTTTGCCGACTGACCGTTCCAAGGCGGTAACTGATGGTTTTTCTTTTTGTGTGTTATGTCTCGTCTCTGTGTTTTTTGTCACATTTACATTTACCTTGTCTGCCTTGGTCTGCAGGTAGATAAAATTTAAATATCTGTGAAAATTTTGATAGGACCTTTTCTTATTTACCTATTTTTAAATATATGTATCAAAAACAGTTACCGTTGACGAATGCACGCACCCCTCGTTTTAAGTATTTGTTGCCATGGATTTACAGCAACTTCATATGCTTGAAAACATTTATTATTACATAAACTCGCCTAAACGCCTAAAATATTACGAGAAGAAACAGTATTACTTCGAGCAGTGAACTTTTACATATGCCAGTAAAAACCCTTACGGGATTTCTTAGTAGAACGCTACCAAAATGACATTTTCCCTAGGGATAATAGGTGTAGGGAATATATTCCAATTTTCTTATAACTGATTCTAATTTAAGTAAGCATCAGCCTTTATGTCTGTTTTTGTTTTGCATTGCAAAGGAGCGGTTTAAGAGGACCAGATTCATTTAACTTATAAGTAAAAGAAGGTACAGAAATTAATCAAAGAGTCAATAACTAGCCAACATATAAAATATTAATTGCATGTTGAGGGAGATTTGCTGATTGTGCATAGAACGTTTATCTTCTTTTGTAATCTTGTTTCAAAAAGGATAATTAAGCCCCCATTTCCATCCCTGAACTGAAATTGTAATCTTAAACTGTGTTTTTAAATAAATCTTACTTTTTTAAAAACTAGAAAATCACTTTCAGATGATCAAGTTTTTTTAAGAAATTTGTAATGGACATGACATCTACATCCATTTTGTAGAAAATGTGTTATTTGCTTTAGTTTATAATGCCAATATAATTAAAATTAACATTTGAACATTTAAAAGGGTTTTGGCAGACTAGATTTAGATTTAGGCAGCTCATAATAGCTACGATACTGCATTATATAGAAATTGCTATGAAACATTATTGCATCCTTGACGGTGTTATTAGTGTCTTGTAAGAATGCATGGTAATTAATAACATTTCCTGTCCAATTTTCTGTTAAGAGGACTTTAACAACGGAAGTATTGAGCTCAAGAACCAATAAGAAATGTTTAATAGGGAAAACGCTCTAATCTTGAAAGAAAAATCTGATACAATTAACGAACATTCTCAGATACGAAACGTATCACAAGATTAGGTCTTTGCGATTCTGTCCGATACGATGCATTAAAGAAATATTTTCGAAATATTAACTAGTTTATTATCGAAACACAAATTCTTTGAACAGGTTTATATGGAAATGTCCTATAAGAATATTTAAATCTAAACTACCTCTAGATCGAGGCAAATAGTGTAAATGTTAAAGCGACAAAAACACAGAGACAAGACAAAGCATACACAATTAGATTAACACCCCCCCCCCCGCGCCACTATCAAATGAAACAAATGCAAACAGTTTCATAAACCATTCGTTTTAGAAATATTTTGTATCATGTACCCGTTGTATTAATAAAAGTATCCTTCGCGGACCCTGTAAAGAAAACGGCCTCTTTATTGTCAGCGAGATAGTATGAAGCCCGAAGAAACTTCCCCCTAAGCGTACGTGTGTAGAAAACATAAAGATCTTCACAAGTCCATGGACAAGGAAACTAAAAGGACTTTATTTTTATGAGGAATTTCTCCTTTTTCTGATATTTTCCCCCAAAAAATGTCTTCTGCAAAATACCTAATCTTTTTATTTTTTGTAACAGAATGCTAAATGCTTTTGAATTCAATATTACTTAAGGTTGATCTTTCGTCTATTTTAATTTAGTCTATTATTCTGTGATTTTTTATATACTTGTACATATTGGATCTGTAAAAGATCGTTTGACCTGAATACTTGTGTTCATTTTCAGAACTATAAATATTCGATTTCTTGTTCAAAACTGTGTAATTACCAACAATCCCTAAATTTATCGACCTTTATTACAACACCATGAACCTTCAAACCTTTGCTAAACAAAATAATTGATTCTAAATACATTTTATATAAGTCAGCCATTTTGAAATCTAACTTCTTGATTTCTTAACGTAATTTTGATTGTTTCTGCTTGATATTTACCAGCGAGTTTAAGGCAAAGAGACATTGTATCGCAATGATGAAATGCCATTGATAAAGTTTCATCTTGCAAATTTCATTTCTACAAATACGTTGTAATATAAATAGATCAATTTGCATTTTCATATAATGACCTTGTGTAAGGCAGTCTGACCTTACCATTTGAGTACGTATCTATTATCCGATGCCTTTACGCGTATGGGAAAGAAACAGCTAACACGCGCATACAAAAGATGACCCACATTTATTACCGAAATCGTGATAGTGAATACGTTTTATTTCTCAGAATATTTAAAGCATATTTAAACAAAATGTACGATCACAAACAAATGATATTTTTTGACATGTAAGGTAAATTTGCGTCGAAAACAGCAATATGTTAATTAAACGATTTACAATGCCGTCAAATTGTATGTCTTAAAATTATATGCAGTAACGAATTGCCTTTGGACGCATGGGAAAAGGTCTGTATTTAAACAACGAAAGAGAGCATAACATTTGACATGTACATAAATAACCGTCGTTACAAATGCAATTTAAACAAATCATAATTCAGATATGGAAGATATACAGATATGGAAGATTAACAATTTCAAGTGACAGGTAGTGTGATGTAGCACCATTTTAAACTACAATCACATTTAATTCTGATATACACCAAATTTGAATAATGACCGAAATTCCATGCATGGAAGCGCCGCAAGTCGCTTGTTTATAGAACACCATGGCGCCATCCACATGATCTTTTCAGGAATGATTACATATAAACGCTTCGCTCATGCGCGGCTACAATATATAAGTGAAGAATAAATAAATAGATGAACGTTCTGAACTGCTTTTTGTATAATACATATGTACCGCATACCTGTAAAGTTGGCTTAATGTTACAGTATGTCAATGTTTTTTTCTCAGTTAAGCAAACAGACAGGTTTGATCTGTAAATCCTTTCGATAAGACCATAGAAACTGTCCTTACTTTGCATTTTCGATAAATAAGCAAGATGAGCCTATCTCTTTTTTATGTCTGAGAATGATCCTTGCTAGGTCCTCTTCGCTTTAGAAGACAGTCGGCCTTTTCATAGAAAAATAATCACTTCTTGGCCTTCCCCTAGATACAGTGCTGTGCCATTTTTTTAATGTCCGATGTTTTGCTTCATGACAGTTGCCCGTCCCCTTAATTGCACACCAATCAATGCACATATAAGTACTCTGCAATCGTCTGTACTTTATGTCTAAAACCTATTTTGGGTATTACACCCAGTATTCAGTGCGGGTTTGAATGAATTACCCAGCTCGGAAGTTTCCGACACAAACATGTCTCTATTCCAGTGTTTATTAACGATTTTTTGCTCTCCGCCTGTCTCACTTAACATAATAGGACAACAATATATTAAGCCGCACCTTCTTCTGGGAGAAAGGTAATTGTTTTCATATTCCAATTCCACGTCGTCATATTTTATATAAATTTTAAATAGCTTTATTCTGAATACAGTATGCGCCTATTTATCTGTCTTGGGAACATACAATTTGAACAAAATAGTACGCTTATAAATGACGATGGCACACATGGAAAGTGTTTCCTTCATATTTTATTAGTATGCTTTTTCTCATCTGAGTATTTTTCCGGCAAAGACAATGGCGTAGCGAAGATTTGGGGTGTGTGGGAGGTGGGGTTATATATATATATATATATATATATATAATAATCGTCATTTATTTGTTATGACTATTGCTAGGTTTTTATTTTAAGTTAATAAACCAGGCTCACCAGGCTGTTGAAAACTCTGAAATCATGCATGAAATATTATTTTCTAATCTTTCATTAAGTTAATAAGTTTGTGGTAATTTTGTCCTTTAGCCAATAAACATACATTGTACATGTATGGGCTTCTGGATCGACATTACTTAAGTCTCCACAAATGTGTTCAGCCTCTGTATCTTTATATATTACCGACATTGTTGTATGACTAAAACAAACAAAGATATATATGTAAATTTTATACCACGGTTTTTTTCGCTGCATTAAGATACCGAATCGTGATTGCTTATTTGCACCTATTTACAGAGAAGAAGCCATACTTAAGATACTCATCAGCAAATCGGCATATCTAAAGGAAATCCAGACTCTGTATCTTCCGCAAAGACAACAATTCACGATGTTTACGGCTGTCAGAACCCATATCTGGACATTTTCACGTATGCAGATGCTGCTTATATATAGGCATGCTAAACGAGGAAAAACGCTGTGTATTTTTATTTTTCAATGGGGTAATATTTTCAGAATGTATGACATATTTCGAAAGTACTTTGAATGTATTTTGGATATGTGTTCCGTTACAATATAATCATTGAAGTGGTTGTTAATATCAACAATTTAATTAACCTATGCTCGAAAATATCTAAATATGGAAGTACAGTAAATGTCAAATATAATTAACGGAAAGCTAAATGTGTTAATAATCTTATTTAGACATAGACCTTTTAGGGATGGATTTTCTCTAGGAGCCAATGAAAATTAGATGAATGCCTGGAAGAAATCTTACGAGTATGTGATGTTAGTTTAAACCTATTTTGTTCTAAATTAGGCAATAATAACAAGATGACATATACCTAAGTAGTATAAAGTAAATAAAACGTGTACCAGTGTTATATACTTGTTTCTCTTTCAGTTAATTAATTTCTCTTTTACTTTAATATGTATCTTATGATTGATAATGTTCTAGGTCATGAAGACATTGATTTATTGCAAAAGAACTCCAATTAAACTCCGTGACATCTACCCTTTGCAAGTCAAATCATATTATGGTCTCAAAACAACCACAGCAATATGTGATTATAACGGCATTGTTTATCGCATATCAAATAGGTTCTTGCCTCTACGTTAAATAGTCCATTGCGGAAATGCATTTCGATTTACCAATAATGAAACACCAGACTTTAGTGCAATGCGACGGCTCAGTGTACGAGAGGCATCGGGCGCGTTCCCTGGCCGCGACATATCAAAGTCGGGTTTACCGCACACCGACACTTGATAGGTCATAGGGCGCCGAAGTATTTTTTTATATTGCTGCACCTGCTAGAATATTGTTAAGTAACAGTATCTTTCAACTCACTTAAAGGTTTCAGATTAAGGATATGAGCATGAAATGCTTTAAAAAGTATGTTAAAACTTTCTCATAATCTCCTGATTGTTCATGAAATAGTACAACAATATTACAATTCTTTTGAAAACGTGTTATCCCAAAATGAATTCATTTTTTGAATATCGTTGCTTTCAAATGATTCATCACGTATAATAAAAAACCGTGTGCAAGAATCAATATTTCTGAGAAAAGCGCCAGTATTTGTGGCAAAACCCGTGGGATATAACAAGGACAAGAACACGATTTCACTTCTGAAACAATGGTGCACACTTTTTGTATGTTTGTAAAAAACAGTGCAACGTATTATCAGATATTTCCGCCTAGAGTTTGGTTCGCAACTGTTTCCTTCTGTTACACTGTAGGTATTTTTGTTGTGTTTGTCAAGGCATGTTTGCTATTAACAATAATATTTAAATGCATTACGCATGTTTTCCAAATGGTTCCAATAGATCCAAGAACTTCACAATTGTATTTTATGATAATAATGATATTAATGATGATGATGATGATGATAATAATTATTATTATACATTATTATTAATAATAATATAACTATCAATATTTATAATAATGATAATGATGATAATAATAATAATATCAATAATAATAATATAACTTATTATTATTATTAAAATTATTATTATTATTATTGTTATTATAATTATTATTATTGTTATTATTATTATCTCTTTTTTTGCCCGACTGTCCCTGCTGTACATCAATCCGTATTGCTATTTTAATGATTCGTCACTTCATAGAGGATTGGCGGCTAAATTGAGGTTTTATTGCGGAAGAAGCTAGAAACACTATTTTGACAGCTGTCACATTAAAGTGTTACCGCGCCTTTGTATTTATATAAAATACTATTAACTTGTTATTTCAAATTTTGTTTCATTAGTAAATGTAAATGCATTTTAGACTTCGTTGTGTTGTGCCTTTTCTAATATCCGTTGTTTTTAAAATCGGAAGATGTCTAAATTCTATCATGGATGCCTTGTCACTGGTGCATGTATGTCCTTTTCTTATCGACACAGACAAAGCTATGTACCCAAAGAAAATACATTGTAATTTTTATTTTTAAAGTAACCCTAAAGTTTCCACTAGATAAAAAGCATTAATGTTTTTTTACAAGTCACATTTCCTTTTCGATTGTTGTCACTGCCTTGCAGAATTCCGAAACATATTTGGCGTTGTCGCTTGCAGAGTTAGGGGTAAGATGGATTTCCGAGGCACACATTTGAACCTGCATTGCTTTGACTACTCATTTATCCATGCCCAGGAAGAAGTAGTGCGTGTACAGAACAAATATGTATATCTAAGGAGACTAGACGCGTCATGTGTGCCCAAGCATGCTTATATTAACTTAAATATTTGTTTTCAGTTTAAACTGGAAGTTCATTATATTGTGTAATTTTGACATGAAATGCAAATTCCGCGTATGAATATCACGGTGCAGGAAAATCACGTAGTAAATAGAGGAGGTAATTTGTATCATCTCAGCATCTCTGTCTAAAGCTTCCGCACTCCTTTGAAAAGGAATGATGCACTCGGGATTTTTTAAAATTCAGATCATGGGGGTGTTTAAGATATTAGTTAAAGTATCCGAGTGTTTATTTGCAGCTGAAGGTTTGCCTGTTTTCCCCATTTTCAATGTGTTGTACATTCGATTTACTACGGAGTAATTTTGACAATTGTTTACACACATATAATCACTAACAGGGTAAAACTAACACAGCTCAAACAGCGCTTCTGAGCTATTTGATATATGTCTAATAAGGAAATAAATACAATAAACAGGACTTTAAGAGGAAAGCGACAATATGTTGGCAAAGCATGGCTTTTAAATATGTTTTTCCTTATTCTATTGTTTTATTTTGAACATTGAATATTTTCGTGTTTTACAATTAAGGGTCTTATTGTTCTCTACGCATATCGTTTTGTTTCGAATCAACATTTCAGACTTTCCTCTCGTTTAAGTGTTAGCCTAAGGATGCTTTTATCTCCTTTATATATTGCACATATTTTGATAGTTTATTAGAATTACTTAATTGTTTATTGGACGCTTGCGACACCGTAAAGAGTGATGAAGCACGCAGCGTTTACCTTGCATGACCTTGACTACACGATGGCATTTATTCATGCCTGGCTAGAAGTAGTGCTTGTACAGAACAAGTTTGTATGTCTATGGAGACTTGACGCGTCAATTGTGTCCAGGTATGCTTCAAATGATAACATTGATATTGCTGTGTGTTTAATCTGGAAGTTCGTTGTATTACGTAAAACAGATATACAGGTTTAAGAATGAACAACGCCTAGGAATATTACTCATCGACACGGGGAAAGGGTCGAAATGGGCAATCTGAAGCGACCTTAAGCGTTCGGAGAAAAATGGCGCACTCGGGACATTGAGTTTCAGATCACAGGGGTATAGGAGTTAGTCAAACTAGTTTATTTTGATCGAATCCGGTAGCATCTATGAGCGTTGTTTTTTACCTAAGTTCAAATTCAAAATCATATAAAGAGTATTAAAAATTAAATAAAATGGTTTCTGTTATCGGATGTTAGTGACTCCGGTGTAGCATTTGTCCCAAAATATAATCTATATTTTAGGAGAGGTGTTTATTTACAGTTGTAGACTTGCCTGCTTTCCCATTTCCAGTGCGTTGTACATCTGGTTAAATACGGAATAATTTGGACCATTGTTTGATCAGCTGTAATCGCATACAGGGTCAAACTGACACCGCCTTAGCAGCGCTTTTGAGCGTTTTGAATGTATTTAGTGTTATTTCGTTTCAATATAATATTCGTTTATCCTTTAATATCCATATGCAGATGATTGCTGTTAATTGTCTCACTTTGATGGGATATTTTTACTACAATGTTAGTTAGTAAACCCTTTAAGAAGTGCGAGGTTTAAGCGCCCCATAATCCATGTTTTAACACAGCAGTCGCTCCTTCACTTACCGACCCAAGGTGGTAATGGTTAGTTTGTCTTTTTATGTGCAATGTCTCGTCTCTGTGTTTTACTTTTACATTTACTGTGTATACCTTTGTCTAGTAGTAGTTCAAATTTTAGTAGGACGTTTTCTTTTTAACTTTTCTTATATTGCGCAAAATATTTTGTTCAAAGGCGTTGAGTTGCTTTTTTGTCTGCGTTTGTTGTACAATATCGAAGGATATTCCAACTTCAGCATAATTCATACCAATGGGTATTCTAGTTGATGTTTTATTGAAATATTGCAATGCATGTCGAGGTTATCTTTTTACTTGATTGTCAGTCAAATTAATCCAATCGTTTTTACTACAGTCTTACTTATTCTATTGCGGACTTGTGTCGCCATATTGAGTATTCCATTCTAATAGATCTTTTTAGAAATAGAGGATTAGGAATTGTAGTAAATAAGACTTTATTTTGAAAGCAGCAGGGTTTTGTAAGACCAATGGGATTGAACAAAGTGAATGAAAATTGAAAACACTATACTACTTGGCAGCTGAAACCGTTGAAATAAACGTGTTTTTGTATTTGTAATACAAATTTTGTATGTAAACTGTTATATATTAGTTGTTTGACCTAAAGGATTTTGTCGATTTCGGTGGGTGATCATTTTACTTCACGAGTGGTCACAGAGAAATAGAGTTTCACGAGGGACAGAGCCACGATTGAAGATACTATTTTTTCTATGAGCAAGACTAAAATAAAATACAACCATACACTGCAATAAAAAGAGGATTTTTTGCTTTTATTTCGTGCTAATTCGTCTTTAAACTTTATTTTAATCAGTACTTACAAATTATCTCCCTTGGAACCCAGAGTGAAAATGATAAACCTTCATCTCACTGTGTAAAGAATGCATGATAACTATTCCATTCACTGGTATTTTTCACTCTTCCATCCAAATGCATGAAATAAATTTCTCCTTTTAATTTTATTTTCTTGTTTAAATATTATTGTGTGAAAATTTAATATGTAGTTATTTGTGACATGCTGATCGGCCTTAGAAATGTTTTTCAATCTGTTTTGATGCGTATATTGTTGAATTTCACACTTTAAGGTAAATTGAATCTACATAACCAGGTACTTTCAGCCTCTTGGCAGATAAACAGATGATATAATCTCATATATAAATTACATTTAACATTAGAAGGACAGCAAATGGCTTGGTTAAAATTGGTAAGTTTAACTTATTTCTTTTTTTATTGTTTTCTGTTTGAAAATGCCATTTGTATTATTTCTTACTTCGCACGAGGTAAATTTAACATGTTGTGTTCGTGGTTTTTATGAGACAACGCATACAAATGTGTTTTCGCTGTCCTTTTCTCTATTCAGATATTGCTTTGTAGTAGAAAAAGAATCTTGACATTTGTTGGCAGCTGTCAGTTAGATGGCGAAATATTTCTTAGTTATAGGATCTGTTGACATTTGACGATTAACTATTCCTTGGTGCTTTCTGTTAAGCATTCAACATTGTTTTTTACAACACATGTTTTGTTTGTGTGATTTAATCCTGGATATAATTCCAATTAGTTTTCTTTGTTGTTGCCTCTTTTTGACTAGGTTCCAATCGTAGCAAAATATCATCACTTTGTTCTGTCTTTGCTACAAAATTAAGCGTACATTGTTTCAGTTGTATCTTCCCCAACAGCTCAGGTGGGAGAGCGTCGGCTTGCAGATCGGGAGGTCGCGGGTTCAAACCCCTGCTCGGTCAAACAAAGACTTTAACGTTGGTAGAAGTGGCTTCCCGCCTAACGGTCGGGACTAAGGGGACAGCATTAAGCCTGACTCGTCGGTGACATTATAATGGACCTGCTGGGTTAAGTAACTGGGCATCTCATAAGTGCCTCACAGTATCGGCAAAAACGCCGGCAAATCCTCTTCGTCTTTCAGTTGATCAACTGTAGTTACATGTATCTAGTTTTGTATCATATTACCTAATAGGATGAGGTTCACATATGTTCATTAGTAATGGGACTGTATTCTCTTCCAAATTGATGTCTAAAACTTAACATGTTTCGCTGTTTTTTAAAAAAAAGTTGTTTTCGCCTTAATAAACGCCTCCCCTTATCACAAAATATTACATGAATTGTCTTTTATGAACCAATTCCACAATTCAAACTAGATAACTGATCAAACTAAATTTTCCATTTAACAATGGCGCATTTCAGTGAGACCGTGTTGTCTTCGATTTGCAATATAAAACATTGTGTCATTCCAAATTATTTTTTACGTCATAGAGAAAGAAAAAGTAGATTTGTTATTCGGAAACCGACGATGTTTTTGTAAGACATGTGTGATTGAACTAGGTATTTGAAGCAAGAACACATTTTACGTGATGGCAGCTGTCATTGAAATTGTTTCCATGTAATACCATTTATATGAACTTATATTACTAAGTATTTTTAATTGTTGATTTCCTTTAACATTTTAAGATTACATTTTCTTTGCTTGTGTATCCTTGGATTGTAGTTATATTGTATTGTGCACGTACATCTTGAATGCTTCACAAATAGTTTGTGTGTATGTGGTTCTTGAAATTTTAATGTCATTCATTTCCTCAGCCAAATTGCATTACGTGTTATATACACTTTCATAAATATGTCACAATGAGTGAAGTACAGTGTGGGTTTGATGTAATGCTTGACAGAATATTTGCTAAAAAAAGTATCTTAGAATTTCGAGGGTTGGTTTAAAGACGGACGTGAGTGCTTGGGAGACCAGTAGATCAACATAGGGAAATAAATTGTTTTATTGTTTATGTATTTACAAGATAATACATATTTAGACCCAGACATCTCCTTCTCTATTTTCGTGGCATGTGTCATACTAATCAACTGTTTTAACATTTTCAAATTTTACAGATAACAGAAGATAATAATATAATATCGTACTTAAAGATTTAACCTTCTGTAGTATTAGAACATTATATTATAAATAACTGTTGTTTTATACATCATTTATCTGGTTGCAAATTTTAAGAAAAGCGTTAAATACAGAGAAGGCTAAGTTTGAGTTTTGGCAAAATCTCTGCTGTTAAATGACAATACATGTGTCCCCTTGACTTTAAGAGAATAATTGTTCCATTGTTGAGAAAACAAACAATATTTCAAGTGTGACTGTAATTTTGTACCATTCTGAAATCTCGAGTCCCTCCTGTGCGATATATAACATAACGATGATCGTTACCACGAAAGGTTTGCAAACACCCGGATATTGCTTTCTTCAAATATGAGGCACTCTGGTGTGAATGTAATACGTAATTATTTTGAGACATACCGATCAGCCTTAGAAGTGTTTTCCAATCTGTTTTTTTATGCTAGTTTACTAGGACTTCGTCCTTATTAGAATCTAATTAACACCAAGTATCGTGTCTATATCCATCGACTAGCTGAGACTTTGCTAATAAACTGTGTAGCCGGAAGAAACGACGCAAATTATGTCATAGTAGTCAAATGTCCGAAAAAGATTGCAGAGGAATTTCCGGACACTGCACCTTTTAGTCAATTGTCAAGTTTCTTCTGTTGTTGATTGGTTTTTGTTTACTCAAAGGAGTGAAGGTAAAGTGCAAAGTGATTACCTTTTTGTGTCTAACATTATGTTAGATTTGTCAATGTTAGAAATTTGTTTGGTTAAACATATACTCGTTAACACAAACTATGCATTCTTTGCGATATTCACAACAACAACAACAACAACAACAACAGCTTATAGCTGGTAGCTGATAAGACGGTTTTGAGATGTATTTCAATTATGATAGCCGCCATTTGCTCATAATCCCAATGGAAAAAAAAATCAAATTGTATTAATTTAGAGAAAACCCCTTTATTGTGTGATGAACAGAATCGAATTAAGATTCGTTGCTTTAGGAGGTGTATGGTCGTTTAAGTACGTATACAACGCCAGACGTTTTCGGGAGTAGCCAAATGCACATCCTTATTACGTATGCATATTTTCTGCATGGTATTATTGAGTAATACGATATTTTCTTGTCATAAAACCAACTAGCATACAGGTCTGATATTACCGCGAATGTTTAATATCGAAGATTTTAACCCGTTATGAAAATGTTGTTGACATAGTAAAGAGACATGAACGTATTGATACGTTAACAATGGCAATGTTATGTATGCAACACATAGCTTTCATTTTAATTTCTCCCATATCAGCTGAATACGACGTTCTGACTTCTGTCACAGAAAAGAAGTTTGCAAAATCGCCCCTGAAGATAAGAGACAATTGCAGTCCGAACCCCTACTCTCCCAAATCATCTAAATAATGTATTCAACTTCTGTTATCGAAGATAATCGAGCGTTAAAGGTTCTTCCAATAAGAACGTTGTGTCATGGTACTGAGTAACGGATTAGTTATGTAATGTTTATTTTTTGCTTGCAAAATTAATGATAATGTTAATTCCGAATCAACCTTAATCGAAAACAAGTAGTTCCAGTGGTTCTAGCTAGACATTTGTCTGGGCCCTTCCTCCACCAAAATAGCCGGATTTCTCTGTAATGATCATAATTGGTCGCTAGGATGTATGTCACAAAGAAAACAAAAACAAAGAAAACATATCAAGAAAAGTAACAAAATTGCTTAAGTGCTCTACATTGTAAGTCAAGAGTTCCTATATATAGCGCCCATAGCGGCAGATAATCAGGATATGTACTATAAGGGCTGACCATGTCTTACATGCACTTACTGCTTAGCAATCTACATCCACCATCTGCTGACCGCTTTGCACCATGGTATCTACTGACCTACCGCCAGATTGATACATTTCTTTCATACGACTTAAACTGCTAACTCTTAGGGGAATAGATTGGCAGTGAATGAAGAACAATTCTGAATATATTATCCGTTTCTCATCTCTCTTAGGAATTTGCAGATTTATGCAGACGGTTTAATATTGTAATATAAAGGGAGATAAAGTCAGTGTGCACACATGCAGTGGTTCTAATGCCGAGTTCTGCTCACCGTGCTTATCAGAGAATTTGTTATGGGAAAGACATTTTCAAATTTTGTCGCCCATGTTTATTAGATACATACAAAAATTCTAATATTTTTTGTATTTGCCGATAGACGAACAGGCATCTGGACCAACATTAAATACATATATTAAATGATCAGTTTCTTTTTCGTTTATATAAATCCCGAAAATAACGTTCAATAAAAACTAAGCCTTACATTCTTGGATCATCATTTTAAACATCATTTTAAATAGATAAGATTAGTCAAGTAGAAATGATAGAAAAAAGTAGTTTGACCTCAATAATGCTTTTTATTAGACAAAACATTCTTTTTACTGTGCTATTTGGGGGTCTTCACCTGGCCCGGGTTTCACTCATGACCCTCAATTTTGAGATTTTCCTCAACCTTTTTTGAGATTTCCTCAAGTTTTTGTTTCACTTAACATTTTGAGGAGCATTTCTCGTCAGTTTTCTTCAAATTTTAGAACTGTTTCCTCAAGTATAGCGTTAGCAGGAAAATCTTTTTCTCAGTTGAGGATACTCAAACTTGAGTTGAGTGACCTTTGTGAAAAAACTTTCCGAGTTTTTTTAGCCAATTGGAATTTTGAGGTTTAGGAATTCCTCAGCTAAGAAAGTTTAGTGAAACTGTGGCCTGGTTGCTTATTTATACAGTTATTGTCTGACGAATTCTTTTGTCTGACAAATTCCTGACGAATTCCTGACGAATTCCTTTGTGTGACCAATTCCTTTGTTTGACGAATATCTGTATCCTCTCACAGTTTATGTATGACTGGGACAATTATTCAGTCAGTGCTTCTGTACAGAAGCCCCGGATCTGGACTCTCCGCTACAGAGTAGTATGTGCCTTGTGTTGATTGGTCAGGCTCTTATTTTCAATCGTCGTAGGTCCCCTACATGTGTATGGACGACATGCTTTGCAGCTGCATTGTGGACGCTAATGGAACGGGCGCATGCTAAACGTTTGTTAATATTTCAGATATGGTATATTTTTGATAATGTTGCTTCATGAATGTCGCGAAAAGGGTGGTTGTGCGCTAGGTCATCACACACGGTATAATCATTATTAGATTAATTTTGCAAGCCACTCTCATCTATGGTGTGCCAAATAATTTTATCTATTATCTTGTTAATTACAGTTGTCTTAGAAAAAAGTTGATATAAATGCTAAGCTTTCAGCTTAGCCATATTTGTATATATCAAACTATTGTAGACTTTTAAAAAAATAAAACAGTAAGTCGTTCTGATTTAAAACAACAGAAACAACAACAACAAACAAACAACACCAACGTTTTACAAAATCTAAAATAGTATCTCTCATCTTTTTACTACGCAAAGGTCTTACCCTTATAAAACAAATATATGTTTGAGTGTAAATGTGAAAAAAACAGTTGTTGTTTCCTTGAAATATCTCAGTCACGCATGGGTATATTTGTTTCAAAGTACATTTTTTGTGTAAACTTAATACTTACATATGTAGTTTCGCTTTCTGATATATGACCAACAATCATTATTTTAATTGAAGTACAGAAAGTATTTAAGTCATTATCTTTGCCTTTCTTTAATAAATAGTCTGATAATAACAATGGTGTTAGATAAGTTACAGGAACTATATATAAGTATGAGGAAGCTAAAATATCAATCTGATATAAATCAATGGGAGAAATAGAACAACAAAGTGTAATACTCCTTCATCCCTTAGAAATGTTTTATTATGTCGCTCACCTATAAACTGTTGAACAGATTGTTATACTTAAAACGTACTTTTCTAGTTTTTGTTGTTTCGCAAAATGAATTATGCATTTATTTTCTTTAGAAACGTTATTTTTGGCATACGCATCGTTTTCATACAAAAATACGACCAGGATGTATGAGTATTGCAAAGTATATTTATTTGAAGAAAAAAACACACACACAAAAGACAAAGACTTTAAAATGACAAAACATTGAAATGATATACTACATTGATAGTGTTTATCTGTAACGGGAAGATACGAACCAAAGTTCAATGTACGTAAGTAAACAACGTACCAGTCCTATAAGAATACTTTAAATGAGATTTTTCAAGACCTCCACCCAACACAAGGGACATTGTTATGATCAGAGACACAAAACATATGACAATATTGTGTTAGAGAATGTTAAATCATACTAAAATTGCATTAATGAAAGCGGTATAAGACTGTTAAAAACAAAAGACACATTTGACAATAGCGATTGATCCCATCCACTTGCCCGACTTAATTCTAAAATGACTAGTTATCGCCAGGTGAATTTCGTCAAAATCATAACGTAGGCCATGTTGAAAGTTTGTAAATTTAAAGCAAGCAGTTCTTAATACTTTAATTTGTAAACTAACACCAATGAATTTCTAGTCAAGGAAAGTCAATGTGTTTGTTACGGTTAAAATGTCATTAAATAACATTTCTTCTAAAACAGTTTACACACCAGAGTCTTATAATTTTACTACATGCCACTGGCTACAATTTTAGCTTCAAACTTAGTTTTATTGTTTAGTTAAGATCTAAACCATAAGCACACTACGTTCCTTTTTTATTTCCATGTTGTTGTTTTTTTAAGTTTCTTCTTCAATTTTCTTTTGGCCACGTTAGTATTTTTTTACCAATTTAAAAAAACAAATTGTTAGAAACTTGTTACTCTAAGAAACCACTTTCTGTATTATGAAACTCGAAATGATTTATAAAGTACGGGAGAGAACACTTCCAGTCATAAAAAAGTACTCGTAGAATTTGCAAGTTCATGTGTATGGCAAGTTCTTTGGGTTTAGAGGAGTTGTTTTTATGCCAGAACACATGGTTTTCTTTTCGCAAATGTCAGTGTGTGGTGTTACTACATTTTAAAGTTTATTTTCTTTGTAACATAGGTGTTTAATTGTGCTAAACTTCACGAAAGTCTTTGCATTGCCTTTGGGAAAGAATGTTCGTTTTTGTTATAATGTTTTTCATATTCCAGTGCAAGTGCCTAGGGTTATTTTTATTTTTTATTTCTCCACCCAACATTTAAGCTAAACTTGGCCGACGACAAAATACTCCATCGGATAATCTATAGCAATATAATGCCCTACGGTCACTAGATCGTGCTATTTTTCTTACATTGTCACTTTTCCTCTTGACGATATTTTTTCTTCCGATTATTTATCAGGCCTATGAGAGAAACAATCGACTGTTAACTAATCTTTATGTAGACAGCATTGATATTTATTTCAAAACCTACGAGGTGATGGATGGGGTTGGGATTTGCCGGCATATTTGCCGATACTCTGCAGCGACATGTCTTGCATTATAGCACAGGGGCACTTATGAGGTGTCCAGGGACAGAACCCAGCCGGTCCATTATACTGTCACCGACGAATAAGGCGAAATGCTGTCCCCTTAGCCCCAAGCGTTAGAATGGAAGCCACTACTACCAACTTTAAAGTCTTTGGTTTGACCCAGCCGGTGTTTGAACCCGCGACCTCCCGATCCACAAGCCGACGATCTACCACTTGAGCTATTGCGGTAGAACAACTGAAAGAATGCACGCTTACTTTTGTACCAAATACAGAACAAAATGATGAGATTTTGCTGTGATTTGAACATGGTCCATTAGAGGCAACAACAACGAAACCTAATTGGATTAGGTTCAATTATCCAGGATTAAATCGCACAAAATGTGTGTAGCAAATACAGAACAATATGAGATTTTGCTGCGATTTGAACATGGTCCAATAGAGAGCAACAACAACGAAACCTAATTGGAATGCTCTCTAGGATTAAATCGCACAAAATGTGTGTTGAAGAAAACAATGTTGAATGCTTAACAAAAGCACCAAGGAATAATTAATCGTCAAATGTCAACAAATCCCCACTAAGAAATATTACGTCATCGCACTGTCAACTGCCAACAAATATCAAGATTCTTTATCTACTACAAAGCAATATCTGAATAGAGAAAAAGATAGTGAAAACACATTGTATATGCAATGTCAAATAAAAACTACAAGAACATGTTAAATTTGCCCAGGGACTAAACCCGGTCGGTCAATTATACTTACACCGACGATTCAGGCGTAATGTTGTCCCCTTAGCCTTGAGCGTTAGGAGGGAAGCTACTACTACCACCTTTAAAGTATTTGGTTTGACCCATCCGGGGTTTGAACCCGCGACTTCCCGATCTGCAAGCCGACACTCTACCACTTAAACTCCTGCGGCCGGTATGAGGTGAGGTATGTCATGTATGATTTTACAACAAATGTCAGTGCGATGAGTAACCGTTTATCTTTTATAAAAATAATCCACATTCACTTTGCTCTTATTAAACATTTATGTTGGAAGGTTGGGGTTGAAGTCATGGCTTTGTAGTTCCTCAGCCTCTTACCGCTTGTGTCGTAAAGCTAACATGCGGGTCTTCTATGGTTCTACTCAGCTTTTTATTTTGGTCTTCTTATGCTAATACGACCATAAGTGTGTTGGTGCAATGTAACAAAAATGAAAAGTCAAACAGTTTTATCGTGCTGTGTGTGAGAATACTTACGTTTTCCCCATTAAAATAGTCTTTTGTTATGTAAAACTGGGTAGTTTTAATGTAACATAGCTGTTTTGTTGTGTTAAACTGCAGGAAAGTGTTCAAAGGTCGCAGCATTGCTATGCCCTTTTTTTTGTGTGTTGGACATTAAACAGCATTCAAATTACATTATATATTTCCATTTTAATTGCCCTTCGAACTATTTAAAGCTGCATTAGCTATGGAAATGTCAGCCTTTGCACTTTCTCGATTCAAAACAGTCTCCACAACTACCACACGATCCTATACACTTTATTGTTGTTGACAAGATTACTTTTCCTTGCCGATTCTTGTCCACGAGATGAAATATTTTGTAAAGCCAGCAAAGTGATTTTACAGATCACCGAGGACGTAACTTTTAGTTAAGTATGATTTGTTTGAAACCCGACGATAATTAATGCCAGGCTTGTAGGATATAACGAAATGGTTGTAGATTAAGCACCTTTATTCTTCTGGAATATGTCATTTTAAGGTGTAACTATGTACTTGCATTGGTGGAAAATAAGTTATTTTTCTAAGATTTTTAACTATCGACTTTCGTACATTTGAGAACCTTTACTGCTTTATACTTTGATTAGATTATTGTATACATGTCTTGTTCGATTAGTTGTGTTCGTTGTAAACAAACTTTGTAATGAAGGAGAAACGTATACACTTTTTACTGCGCTGTCTGTTCTAAAGCCTGTGTATTATTAAGGATCGGACGATATTCTATCATTCTTCCCAGTGACAAGCTACTATAATGCTCTGCTAAGCTTCTGAAACATTTCAAGTTATCTTGAAAAAACAACAACACCTTACAACTGCCACTGTATTACATGAAAATAGTTTCTCTTGTGTATTCTTGAGAATGCAGTACAATGTAACATATTAGCATTATTTTTTTTTCAACTCCGTTTTGTTTTAATACTGACGATACTTAGTAAATGTCTTTGGGAATTTGGATTGTTTCTGGATTGTTTCTTTGAATAAAATTTATGAAGCTGTATCTATTGGCAGTGGTCATCTTGACTTGAAACCATGTTATATTAGAAAGTAATTATATTGTGATTTTCTTGTGTTGTGTTTAAAATTTTAAATTGTACACGTTATATCATGTGGTGTTCTGAATTTTGGTAAATGTATTATACCTTTGCTTAAGCAAGTTTTTTAGTTCTAATGAATTCTTTAGACATTTTCATAACCGTCCATTTCAAGATTTTGCTGTTACCTTCATCGTTCTTTTACAAAGTACTTTTATTGGAGAAATTGCAATTCTGTGGAATTCAAAGACCTATGTCTTAAGTCTTTCTTGACAAAACAAAGACTCGGTCGTAAACACCCGGTTATATCCCGGGCCGCGACATACCATTGTCGTAAACAATGGCAGTGGTAAAGCTCCCTTGCCAATTCTGAAGGCATTATAAGAGTAGTTCCATGACTGGTTGGTCCGGTGTGAGGATAATGTGACTGGGCGTGGTATCAAGCTAGGTGTTCACAGCATGCTATACACAGGCACTATACCTGCTTCAAGTGGGCACCGTCTCCAGATAACTGAAATACTGTTAGTTGGACGATAAACCCAGTAAACAATCTGTTTTTCTTGTCTTAACGGTCGGTTCGTTGTGAAAAATTTAACCGTTATTAGATTTTTACAATGTATAAATGGCTTCAATGTAATCCTACATTCAAATTGCTTATGTCTTAATGGGGCGCCCTAGGCGTAGTGGTAGAGTCGTCGATTTGTAACTCCTTTAATCGCTTAGCGTCTCACCGCATGGGTTCGAGTCCCGTTCAGGGCGAAGGACTTTAGTGGGTAGGTCTTCCAGCTGACTTTTGGTGCACAGGTGGTTCTACCCAGACATTTGTGTGGGGTCTTCCTCCACCAGATAGCTGAACGGCGCTATATTGATCATAAATGGTCCCTGGGAGGTATGAGAAAAACAAAACAAAACCAAAACCAATCTTTGTTTTACTGATAACATTATTTGAATCGAACTGTATAAATTACCACATGGTTGGACGTTTTTCTGGATTTCTAAGAACGTCAAATTTCCGAATTTCCGTGACATCGTGTTTTATGATTTGCCCTATTAAACATAACGACCTTCCAAATGATTTGCTTTGACATTTAAGAAAGTGAAAGTTACATTAAGTTGATTTATTTAGAAAGCGTCAATATTTTTGTCTGACATGTGGGACTGAAATAGAAATATGCAGCTAGAACACAAATTATATGCTGACAGCTGTCACTTAAGGTGACACTATGCATTTGTACAAATTTCGGCCTGGAATCACTAAATAAACAATACACCTGTTTGTACATACTAATGTAAAGTAATTCATTTTTATCATTTACAGTGATTGCAGGGAAAACCTCGACATAAAATTTAGGCGTAATTAAAGTTTATTACACTTCCGAGTTTATTGCAGTTCTTGTTTCGCTCAGCAACCCGTTTTGCAATAACTTTGTTAAAATTTTATTGCAGTTCTGAGTGTTATTGCAAGACTGGTTGTTACAGTCCCTTCAATATGTCTTGCCCAGAATTTGTATGAGTTACTCGGCAATAATCGGTATTCTTCAATCGACCGAATGTGATGTGTTGAATCACTGTGTAGCTGGAGATAAATGACGCAAAATTATGTGCCATTGAAGCAAAATGCCCGACATAGATTTGCATAGGACAATGCGACACAATTCCATTCAGCAGGCCAGCTGTCTCATTCCCTTGTTGTTGATTGGTTTTCCGGATCCCCGTGAAGAAGAGAAGCGTAAGATAATTTTGTCTGAAGTATGTGGTCAGTAAAGCAGAAAGTGTGGTCTCTACCTTTTACGACATTGGTATGGCGAATCCCACTTGACGTATGCCTTTGGCTAGATATTATTTTTTATTATTTACAAAAAGCAACATACTAATGTATACACGAAAATCAAAGCTAGGGCGCTTAGTGCCTAGACGTTTATTCTTACCAGGGTTCGTCAGTATATCTTGAGATTATTTTTGCCCAGACTTCGTTATTACGAGTAAGTGATTAACATCCTGTGTGTAACATTTCTATATTCATCGACTAATATTGATTGTGTTGATTTGCTGTGTAGGCGGGGAAAGGCGCAAATAATATGCTATTGTCGAAGATTTGCATAGAAATGTTCGACGCATTTTCTTGTGTCATTTAAATCATTTTTGCTGATAATTGCTTTTTTGTTGTCCGTGAAGACGCAGAGAAGGAAGTACTTGGTTTGCCAAGAAAAGACGTTCACGTTTGGAATCAATAGAATTACATTTTTAAACACATTTTGTCTGACACAAGGAAACCGTATTGAGAAACCGAATGCTGTACTTACTATTTATTCCTAGAAGGTTCTTATGTTTTTATCCATCAGCAGTAAATTCAAACCATTCAATAAGATTAACGAATGTTAACAAAACCTATATATATATATCGATATATATATATATATATATCGATGGATTATCTTTCAGACCTTTGAACAAAACCTTTCAAAAAGTTTACTGCTTATGGATAAAAACATAAGAACCTTCGGTGAATTGCTTTCAGAACTTTGAATATATATAATCTCTCTCTTTGTGTCTCTCACTGTCCGTCTCCCCCTCCCTCTGTCTCTGTCTCTCTCCTCTGTGTGTATCTTTCTCCCCCCTCTCTCTCTCTAATCTCTCTTTCTGTCTGTTTGTCTGTCTGTCTGTCTTTCTGTCGGTCTGTCTGTCTCTTTCTCTCTCTCTCCACACACCCCATCCACACATATATATTCGTAATAAGCAGGGCGGGATATACTCTGTTGTGTTTTCATATTGCTTATGTTCTTTGATGCAATAAAATAATAACGACGGGGATAGTAAACATAATATAGCTCGATATAAAAAACGAGAAAGCAACAGCTGCATCAACTTCACGATGTTGATAATTCACAATACTGAAATTTAAAGCATCCGTTTTTTTTTATATATTTATGTACATACGTTGCATTTGGAATAAGGATATTAGTTTTTAGAGAAAGCAAAATACATTTAAATGTCAAATATTTGCTTTTGTTTTAGATTAGTAAAACAACAACTCACAAAAAAAACATTTACGCCGTATTGATTTCCCTAGTAGATATGACAATATGTTTTTTATTATAAAAATACGTCACTACTTCTAGGAAATATCTTTACACGGTGGATAAAAAAAAATATAAGAAAGAAATTTTCAAAAAGATTCAGTGATATTATCATCTAATATAAAAGAACCTAGGTCAAAATTTATGATATTATGTAATAAGTATTAATATTATATTATTAATATTAATAATTTATTAACCAGACGCAAAGATATATACGTCTGTATACAAATGGGCTCTTAATCATTATACACATGTTATTACATGTAAAACACCAATTTGTCTTTTGATCCATATTACTTATATATTTATAGATATACAAGTAATTGGGAAACATAATCAATTAAGCTATATATTGTTTTAAAGTTCCCCTGTGCTATAATGATAGAAATGTCGCATCGTATCGGCAAAAATACCGGTAAATCACATCCCATCCTTTCCCACCACAATATTTCAGTTATCCAGAGACAGATATTATTATGAAGAAGATACCGTGCTGTCGGTGTATAGCATGTCATAAACCGGTTACAACACATAGGTCACATTATTATGACACCGGGCCGACAGGAGGAACTATCCATATATTTACATAAGCGTTTAATATAAAAAAATATTGTGAATAGTGAATAGTAAGTATTGAAAATAGTTTGTTTTTTTGCGTTCATCCCTTAATACGAGTATAATTATACGAGAACGTATAACGGTCTATAAGCAAACATACATTATATTTGAACATACATTATATTTGTACCTTTACTTTAGCGAAAAAGCGAAAGGCGAAATATTAACATTTTATATATTATTGTATTGTATTTGTATTGTATTGTATATAGAAATGTTGTATATGATTGGAATGAGTGTTATAAATAATTGGAATGAGTGTGATATATGATTGGAATGAGTGTTATATATGATTGGTAGGATTGTTATATTTGATTAGAATTAGTGTATTATATATGATTGGAAGGAGTGTTTTATATGATTGGAAGGAGTGGTATATATGATTGGAAGGATTGTTATATATGATTGGAAGGATTGTTATATATGTTTGGTTAGAGTGTTATACATGTATATGATTGGACTGATTGTTATATATGATTGGAAGGAGTGGTATATTTGATTGGAAGGAGTGTTATATATGATTGGTAGGATTGTTATATATGTTTGGTTAGAGTGTTATACATGTATATGATTGGAATAATTGTTATATATGATTGGAAGGAGTGCCACATATGGTTGGTTGGAGTGTTATATATGATTGGAAGGGTTGTTATATATGATTGGAAGGAGTTTTATATTTGATTGGAAGGAGTGTCATATATGATTGGTTGGAGTGTTAAATTTGATGGGAAGGGGTGTTATATATGATTGAAAGTAGTAGTATTATAATGATTGGTAAGATTGTTATATATGGTTGGTATATGGTTTTGTATATGATTGTTGTGCAGCTAAGTATGTATTAAACGATCCACATTCACGCTTCAGTTTATCCTGGTTTGATTGATGATATGTATCCGACATTTATCTTGTGTCGTGTTCAAACGTTCTCGAAAACAAACATTCTCCATCCTTCTGTAATTTAATTTGGGTGGTACGAAATCTAATTATTAACAAGAAACAAAGGTTGATCGAACACAAAGTCAATTTTAGGACATGAGGCATCATTTTGCATGATTGAGTCCTTTCTTATAATTAAAGAACATCGATAAGTTCATAGTTTAATTTAGATTATAGCTGATTGATTTTATACGATCTGCTATGACGATTTAGTTTATTTTCTGTTTGTCTCAACTTTGATGGCTCAGCTGGCAACTGTATATTATTTCAAACGCGCATCTCCTGGTACGAGAGTAGATATGATTGGAAGTTATCATTTTCAGACAATTTAATTTATGTTCTGGTAGAACCGTTCTAGTAATCTTGAGCGATTCGACAACGTTTAAGTTATTTGCACTTTTTAACTTCCACTTGCTCATAGTAATATGCTTAGAAAACAGTTTAACTAATATGTTACTTTGTGTGAGTAATTAATTTATTAATCCACAATGAGATTTACACTTGCATTGATTGCCCAATGAAAAAACCGGTTTTTGTATACACTGTGTACTTGATTAACATACTAAATTCTTTATGTAAAGACAACACAATGTAGTAAAATTGAAGGTACTTATTATTTTATATTGTCTTTAACTTTTATATGCAGCTGTAACATCCGGTTAACCGGAAACTATCCGGATAGTATTTACGGTTATCCGGATAGCAAGAAAGGTATTCGTTGATATCCTTAGTGTACAGACATGTACGACAGTTTAGTAAACATGAATTATCTTTCGTTTCTCGTTTGGATTTTTATCTATTTGTCCCATAGTCGAATTGCGATCTTACATTTGAGTACTCGATTAAATGCTTTAAATAAATGAAACATATTCTTAAAGCTCTAGTCAAGGGGACTATTTTTCAGTTAAACATTATTTATGATTCACGCACATACATGTATCTCCTACTGGTGTAAGATGAGTGACAATTCGTGAAAATGCGTCATTAACAAAGTCTCTTTAAATGGTTTTAAGAAAATACCACACAAAGAGCGTCAAATATACTTTAAAATATAAGTTTCTAAAATATTTTATTATTTGTCGCTAGTTATGTACAATTACTAGTACGTACAATATCTCCAAGAAATAGAACTTTGTTATGTATAATTGTTAAGTCGTTGGCTGGTAAACTGTGACAGTGTACGATCGCTTTAGTTTATGAGCCAAATAATGTTTTCATAACTCTAACTTAACATTTACATGACCTATGTACTTATTTATCATAACAATATCAGGTTTTCAGTGTTGTTTTATGAAGCAGTTAATTCAATGCACTAAGGTTTTCTGCTAACTGACCCGTCACTAAGATATTTGACAGACATGCATCATAGTCAGTCTGATAAGGGGATTTCACCACTTGTTCACGATGACCAGCTCAATGACAGTTGTTATAAACGCGTAGCATATTTCGTTTCTCCGGACCCGGTAGCACAGTCGAATAAGAGTCGGCTCCAGGTACGGGAGGCATTGGTTCGATGCCGGGCCGCGACTTGCCAAAGTCGTTAAAATGGTAGTGGTAAAGCTCCCGTGCGAAAGCCCAAGCAATTATAAGGTAAGTTCCACGACTGGTTGACCCGGTGTAAAAATAATGTGACTGGGTGTGATATCGTGCCAGGTGTTCTCGGCATGCTATACACAGTGAAGGAAGCACTATACCTGCTTCAAGTGGACCCCTTCTCCAGATAACTGAAATACTGATTGTTGGACGATAAACCCAATAAACATAAACATATTTCGTTTCACATACATGGTAGTGAATCTTCAAAAACCTTTCATCTTTCATCTTTAATACGCTTTAGTAAGTTAGCTAATTAAGGCCTAATTTATATATTATAAGTAGATTTTTTCAACTGCGCCGATATTTTTGCGTTTGATTCGAAGGAAATGCACTAAATGGACATTTTTTCTGATAAAGTTTTTTTTCCTTCCATATAAATACTCTTTTTATGCTAACTGTTTTCTGACAGTTTCATTATGTAAATTGTAATGAGCCATGTAATGAAAATTGGAAAACCATGTGCTGAACATATGCGTTTCTGACATCGGTCTTGTTTTCATATTTTCAACCGTATGGCGTATGCTTAAACATTGGTTATACTTGTATTTAATAATATCAATTTATAAAACGACCATCGTCCTTACATCTTTCTTCTTTACAACTTCACGTTAGCAGACTGGCATACCAGTCGAAAACATAAAGATGGTAATTTTATTATACCGTTGCGGGTCAATCAGCTCTTCAAACATTGTTCATTTTTTGTATAATAAATTGTAAGTAGCTTAGTACAGTAGCATATAGTTTAGA